>JAJOZX010005686.1:172500-308608 GCA_023014485.1 Bathynomus jamesi | reverse complement strand
CAACAACATTGTGGCTAACCTCTTTTAATACCTTGGAAGAATAAGTCGGGCCAGGTGATTTGTATTTGTTCATTATCAATTAATTGCTGTACTCATTTCTCGTAAAACTTATGGTCTCTACGGCTGGTCACCGTCATATGTAATCGAGGACTTGGCACTTCTATTGTGTCTTCCTCCATGAAGACTGTAATGAAGAACTCGTTTAACGTATTAGCTATATCTTTATCACCGAATTTCAGTAAGCCATTTCTATCTTTTAAGGGGCTACAGAATTTTCATTGGCTTTCTGCTATTAACATGGGCAAAAAATTCTTTAGGTTAACTTTACAGAGTGAGGCAACTCTAGCTTCTTCATCACGTTGGTGATCTAATTAAGGACTTAACCCCCTACGAGGGTTATATAGTTTTCTGAAATTAGTGTTGTTGAAATGCGACTTAAGTAGTTTGTAAGCTCTATTTCTTCCGTAATAGCCCTCCTAATTTCGTTGTTAAACCATTTCGGTGACTTTGTTGACAAGGAAACCATTTTAGTGGGTATAAAAGTGTTCTGTAATATTCTAAATTGATCTTAATGAGCTCCAGGTGACATTGACATCCTCACTTATTAGAACTTCAAGTGTGTCTAAACTACTTCGGAAACTCAAAATTTGCTCTCGAGAAATCCAGTTTCACAAGTTTTTCGCGTGTATTAACTGGAACCCTGAGGTCAAACCTAATCAAATTATGATCGCTGTTACTTAAATTTTCACCAATAGTCAGGTTAGAGACTAGGTCATCTTCGTTCGTGAATATGAGGTCTAGTTTATTATTACCCTAGTAGGCCCGTCAACCCATTGACTTAATAAGTTATCATCGGCAAATTCCAACAGTCTTGAGCCCTCAGCATCAGCTGTTTTGTTTTCCCAATTTACATTACCACAATTAAAATCACCAAAAATCACACTGATCTTATTATTCACTATTCTGCTTAATTTGTTATACAAGTTTATATCCTTATCAACGGGGTAGTGAGGTGGTCTATATACTAGAAGTAGCTGCACTACTTTATTATTTAGGTTTAGATCAATTCCCAACATTTCATGAGCAGATACGATATTACTGTTTACCGGGTGCAGGGAGTCCCGAGCATACAAAAGTACCGCCGCCTTCCCTTCCGTTCCTATCTTTGTGAAATATTTTGTAACCGACCATTTCAAATTCTCCTACAAAATCCCTTGATTCAGAATGAATCCAGGATTCCGTTATTCCGATGATATCAAAGTTCTCAGTTTTGACAAGCGCTATAAATTCCATTAGTTTGTTTCTGATTGACCTAGCATTGAAGAGCACAG
The DNA here is from genome assembly GCA_023014485.1 of Bathynomus jamesi. Lineage (NCBI taxonomy): Eukaryota > Metazoa > Arthropoda > Malacostraca > Isopoda > Cirolanidae > Bathynomus > Bathynomus jamesi. The sequence continues at coordinate 307,277 of JAJOZX010005686.1, read as the reverse complement.
TTTTGAGTGATTTTAAGTTGTGGTTTTTCCTAAATGGCCTGAGTCGTTTCCCGACGCAGTTGAACTAACTACTGGGGGAGGGGGACTAACTACTGGGGGAGGGGGACTACCTGCTGTTGGAGGGGGACTAGAGAGAGAGAGAGAGAGAGAGAGAGAGAGAGAGGAGAGAGAGAGAGAGAGATTTTTTTTATTATTGATGAATGGAGGAATTGTCATGGATGTAGGACTTTTTTCGAAAGTTTTTATGAATGTATAACAAATCTAAGTTAGATAAGTCGTCATCGTTGTCGTCGTCATCTTTGCTGTTGTTGAGAAAAGGTTTAAAGGATAATTTGTTTGGCACAGTGCTCTGTTAATGATGTGGAATTGGTTTGAAAGGAGGAAGTTTCGACTTGAAATTTGTAGTTGTTCATCTACTGCTAATTTGTAACAATGACAGGTACTACCAGCATAATTCATATGGCAGTGAGTACAATCACATAAGCAAACGTTAATGAAACTCGGTTATTGGGAACTACTCTTTAAGTGGAATAAGATTTAGGTTAGGGTTATTTGAGAAAATAAATTGGAAAATGTGTGGGTAAAATTGAAGAAATGTTATACTGCAAGATAGACTATAATAAAAGTTGAATACGTAAAAATAAAACAGTACTGTTTTAGCAAAACAAATTTAGAAAACTAACCGAAGACGCTTTGACACTTATACCTTTCGACTCTACATAGAAGATAGACTAAACCTTTTATTAGTGGGAGGGGAGGGAATCAACTCCTCAGGATTGTCTCCTGACCTTCTCTTGAGCTTCCCTATAGGCCCTAATCTACAAAGATACTCTCCCAATCAGACCGATCCTTTTATCTTGCCCATAATTTCAAACTACTGTATCTCTAAGTATCTTACTCCTCTATATGGAAATCAGCTGCCAGCCTGCCACTGAACACTTAGTTCAAGGTTCCTAAACTTGCGTTAATTCAAGGAATTTTTTTCATCAAAAACGCCAATAACTTTTTAGTAACACACGAACATACTTATCGACATACCAAGATTCTAACACTGAAACTAAATCGTGAATCTTTCTAAAGGTAAAGTCTCAAAAATATTAATCCGCGAAAATTTAGATAATTATTTATTTTTTAACGATCAACTTTATTAACAGTAAAAATATTTCCGCACGAAATCACCTCTTACTTCGAATTAAATGTACTTTCTTTTCTTACCACGACTACAACTGATTTTCATAATGTCCTTTACTGACTTTACTGACTTCGTCTATACAAAAGTGCAGCTGCGGTAAAACGTTCGCCGAAGGAAAGATTTATGCAAAATATACTGAAAATGTCAAATCCCCACCCCAAATAATTTATCATTAGTTGGAATAAAGCCTTAGGTTACGCCTCCGTTTCTTTATTAGAGAAAATGTTTCTCCTGAAGATGTTTCTTTTCACAAAAATGAAAAACTTTAATTAATTTTTATCCATATTTACTCTCGCACTTTTCTTTTGTTGATACGAGGCCCTACTAGGAAGAAGTGGCTAAGCCAACAAAAGTGAAAAACGCCAGAAAACGCAGTTAAACGTTGTACCAATTTGAAAGTGGAATACTTTTGAACCTTTGAAGATATTTCGACGAAATAGCTACAAAAGTTCAAAAGTTATTCCACTTTCAAATTGGTACAACTTTTAACTGCGTTTTCTGGCATTTTTTACTTTTGTCGCTTAGCCACTTCTTTCTTGGAGAGCCTCATATATGATAAGTGGTGTGTGTATATATATATATATATATATATATATATATAAATTTTTTAGACGCAGTCAACACAATCCAGCTGCTAAATACTATCCAGCAATTACAAAACCAGCTGACAAATATAGGAATCCGAGAGCCAGACAGAAGGCAACGAAACCGGCACCCCCATTGGAAAACAAATCGGAACCACCTGTATGCGAAAACGAAAGGGAAAAAATAAAAATAATCCTAACCAACATTCAGGGCCTTAAATCAAACCATTCCCCGAACAAAGTTTTATACTTGAAAGGACTCATGCAAGAAGCCGGAGCAGACTTTGCATGCCTCACGGAAACTCATCTAAAGGACTGCCAGGCGAACTGTGAAAATTGTGAGTCCTGTATTGGCAAAAAAAGAAATACAAATTGACAACTATAACATCCTCCAAGCCGACAGAACAGTGAGATGTAAATGAGGATGTGCTATTTTCACACGCGAAAGGCATATGACAGAAATGACTATAAGTACCTCAAACAGCTATGTAGAATGTATAACAGCAAAAGTTAAAAAATTAAATATGATACTAATTGTAATGTACAGACCCCCAAACACGCCAACCTCAAAATTTTCAGATTCCATTACGGAAGTAAGAAACTGGGTAAAAGATCTACACTCTCCAGCCCCCAAATATTTTTCTCTGTAGTGATTTTAATTTCTCATTCATGAAATATAAAAGGATAGGAAAAAATATATGCATACACCAGGACAAGGGGAGCACACGAGAAGACCAGGAGCAGGTAAAAATGCTATTAGCTCTAGCTGATGAATTTATGTTAATGCAAGAAAAAACAGTAAACACAAGAAAAAGCAACTGCCTAGATTTGGTATTCACAAACAACAGTAATCTAATTGATAATGTCGAAATATCCCAAACTATGATATCGGACCACAACATCATTGACATAACAACTAATATAAAGGCAACAGGAAAGGAAAGAACACGCACAACAGAAAGAAGCAAATTCGAAATTTTTAACTTTCACTCCAAAGCTATAAACTGGGAAGATGCTACATCTAGCATGGAAGTAATAGATTAGAAAACCATTTTCGAGGCCAAGACAACGGAGGAGATGCTAATGATGTTAGAGGAGAAGACGTTAGAAATTGTGGAAAAACATGTCCCAAAAGTACAACAAAGAGGAAAGAGAAGCAGGTTCGAGAGACAAAAGAGGGCATTGTTTCGAAAGAAAAAAAGAGTGACTGCAAAATTAAGTAACTGTAAAGATAACATCAGAAAAATATTAAATGATAAACTGCAAAGTATCGATGACGTCATACAGGAACTCATCGAGAAGCACACAGAAAAAGACGACGACGACGCTATAGAAGCGATAAAGGCTAACTCAAAGTACTTCTATAATTTCGCAAAAAGAAAGTCGAAAAACCATGCGACTATCGGACCTTTAAAAAATGAGAACAGTGATTTATCTGATGATCTAACAGAAATATCTGAAATATTAAAAGCTCAGTACGAATCATCTTTCAGTATCCCAAAAACTGACAAATTGATATGCGATAGAAACGCGTTCTTTGAAGAAGAACTACAAGGGGAAAGTATAACGGATTTCGACTTTACGACGGATGATATTACACAAACCATAGGGAAACTAAAAACATACTGAGCGGCAGGACCGGACAAATGGAATGCCACACTGATCAAAAACTGCAAGAATGGAATCGCTGAGCTCCTATACTGGATATGGAGATGATCACTAGATACCGGAGAAATACCGGGCATCCTGAAGAGCGCGAACATAGTCCCAATATATAAAGGAGGAGATCGTTCCGAGGCCAAAAACTATAGGCCAGTGTCGCTTACATCTCATCTCACTAAAATATTTGAAAGAATAATTAGACAGAAAATCTATGACTTTTTGGAAACTCAGAAAAAATTCAATGACAACCAACATGGGTTTCAGTCAGGCAGATCATGCCTATCACAACTAATGGAACACTACAACATTATTGATGCACTTGAAAGTAATGAAAACTATGATGTACTTTACACAGGCTTTGCTAAAGCGTTCGACAAGTGTGACCATGGAATCATAATACATAAACTTAAATATATGGGAATAACAGGAAAAGTAGGGAATTGGATATATAATTTCCTTAGTGAGCGGCGGCAAGTCGTTACAGTACAAGGAGTATCTTCATCAATCAGACGTCCGCAGCTCAGTACATACCACAAGTAACAGTATTAACTCCACAACTCTTCATAATCATGCTAACTGACATAGATGAGGACGTTACCAGAGACAGCACAGTAACATCCTTTGCGGATGACACAAAGATCAGTAGAAAAATAAGAAACCCAGAGGATATAGGATCTCTACAAACCGACATAAACAGAATCTACAAGTGGACGGAAGACAACAATATGAAGTTTAACACCGAGAAATTTCAGCTGTTATAGTACGGAAAAAGAGAAGACCTAAAATCCATGGAATATTATACCCCAAATGAACAGGAAATTCAGAGAAATTCTAAAGCAAAAGATTTAGGGGTTCTAATGACAGATGATGCGAAATTTGAAACACAAAATAAGATAGCAGTAAACAGAGCAAAGAGAATAACGGGACAAATATTGAGAACCTTTAAACGAAGGGATAGGAATGTAATGATTTCTCTTCTGAAAACCCTGATCATACCCAAATTGGAATACTGCTCGGTCCTAACATCCCCATGTAAAAAAGAAGACATTAGACAGCTGGAAGGGATCCAGAGAAGGTTCACATCAGTAGTATAGCCGCAAAAGGGTAGAGTGCAGGAATGTTGCAATTTATTACGCAATGTCGCAATGTTGCAAAAGGGGGTGGGGGTGTTGTGCAACATGTTGCAAGGGGGGTATGCAACATATTGCAAAGTTGGTGTTATGCACATGTTGCAAAGGGGTGGGATGTTGCAAAAAATCCCCTGCAAAGGGGGTGGGGGATGCTGCAGGTGCAACAAGGGGTCATGAAACTTGGAGGCGGCGTTATCCCCCAAGAGAAAGGAGAGAAAGGAGGAGAGGTGTTCACCTGGCAGGAGCCAAGTGCATATTAAGACTTCAGCCGAGTAGGCGTTGTCTTATAGGCTCCTAATCAGCCAGTTGGCTTAGGAGGAGCCAAGGGGGGGGGGAGAGAGAGTATCGGCCTTTGTTGCCGATTACAAGGGCTTGGAGGCGGAGTTCTCCCCAAGCTATTTTCGTATACCTAACCTAAGAGGCCTCTAATGGGTTTTCCCAAAGGGCCAGAAAGAGAAAGGACCAGAGGTCCTTGCTCGGCTGGGAGCCGAGCTTGTAATGACTCCGTCGCCAGCTTCTCGCTCTTTTATAGACCTCTAATCCGGCTGAGTTACCAGCTAGCGCCATGTATTCAATAGGAGGCTGAGTTGCCAGTTTGTGCTATATATTTAATTAATTAATTCTAATCGAAGACTGAGCTGCAGGATAGTAATATTTATTAAATTAAACCATATATTAATCAAAATACCACAATATATTTATATGATGGTAGTTAATCGCTGTTGTCACGAATAACAGTGGGAAAGAAAACTTACGAAGATAGGTGAAACATACGACAATTCAAAACACACGATCGTCCTCCTCATTCCCCCCAAACCTCTCACCCCATCTGTGTTTGTATTTGTATATATATATATATATATATAGAAAGAATCATAATAACATAATAACCGTGTCTATTTAATTTTGTCATTCCTTATATATATATATATATATATATATGGATTTTCACCTTAAAGTGAATTAAAACATTAACTTTATTACTTAATTCCTATTTTTATTATAAATATCACAATTGAATAACCGTGGGAAAAACGAAAGGAAAAGAAACCTTGCGAAGATTGGTGAAAATTAACCAAAACACACGGTCGTCCATTCCCCCCAAACTCCTCACCCCATCTGTGTTTGTATATATAAACGAATGAACAACTCACACACACACACGCCTCTGTACATATCATGTGAATGAAAATCAGAAAAAAATGCCAAACGTATATTTTGTCATTCCTTATATATATATATATATATATATATAAATTGAATTTCACCTTAAAGTGAATTAAAACATTAACTTTATTACTTAATTCCTATTTTTATTATAAATATCACAATTGAATAACAGTGGGAAAAACGAAAGGAAAAGAAACCTTGCGAAGATTGGTGAAAATAAACCAAAACACACGGTCGTATTCTCAAATCTATACACACACCCACACACACACACACACCCACACGAGGAAAGGATTTCCGAGAATCTGGGTCAAATCGAATCACACCTGTTTGCCCAGATGCCTTTTTAGACCGCAATTTGACCTTTGTTCCAGTCTACTCGAGTAAAATCTCTCTTCACTCCAATTCTTATTTTTGCTGTTGTATTTTTATTTACGCGTAATTTGTATGGTGTCATATTCTTAGATAACATCTCTGTTATTGAAAGATATACACACAATTATATTAAATAACACTGGCCAACAAAATGAAACTTTTTTCTCATCACAAACATGATCACACTTTTCTTAATGCATTGTTCGCGCTGATTCCGAATCTGGGTTTTTTTTATTTTCTAGCACGTATAGTTATATAGATACACTGGTTTTGATATTTTTAAGTTTTTGATATTGCTATAAGAAAATTTATGGATATACTGTATAGATCACACTTAGGAATGCTAAACAACAAATACATCATATACCTTATTTAATGTACTTATAAATAAAGAATATATACATTATTTTATTAAAAGCGCTGTGAGTGTGATTTCCTTTTGTAAATTTGGCCTGGATTGTCACGATACAGCATCCAACAATGGTCCACCATCATGCTTTCATTCCAATATCCTTGGTAGCGCTTCTCCATCATCTGAATATCTTGATGGAAGCGCTCTCCTTGCTCGTCATTCACTGCACCAAGGTTTTCAGGAAAGAAATCTAAGTGGGAATGCAGGAAGTGAATTTTTAACGACATTCGACACTCCATTTCTTTGAAGGCATTAAGGAGGTTCTTGACTCCATCCTTATACGCAGGTGACTTGTTGCTTCCAAGAAAGTTTTCACATATCCATTTGAACGCCAGCCAAGCCTTCAATTCCAGCGGACTTAGGACTTTTTCAAATTCAGTGTCATTCAAAACCTCCCTTATTTGTGGCCCAACAAAAATTCCTTCCTTCAATTTTGCTGCAGTAACCTTCGGAAATTTCCTTGAAAGGTATTGGAACCCTTCAGAATTGACTTTACCCATTGCTTTAACAAAATTCTTCATTAAACCAAGTTTAATGTGAAGAGGTGGCAGATAGATCTTTTGGGGATCCACTAAAGGGACAGACTGGACATTGCTTATCCCTGGGACATATGTATACCTAAGTGGCCAGTCACTTTTGGTGTAATGTTCTATAGTGGCGCGACTGTCCCACAGGCAAAGGAAACAAAAAATTTGTGAATCCTGACTGCATACCCATAAGCATTCCTATAACTTTTAGATCTCCACAAACATTCCATTGATGACTGTCGTATTTGATTGCCTTAAGTAGTATATCCATATTGTCATATGTCTCTCTTAGATGGACGGAATGGGCAATGGGGATGGATGGCATTATATTACCATTATGCAAAAGAACTGCTTTCAGGCTTCTCTGCGACGAATCAATAAAGAGGCGCCACTCAGATGCCACATACGTCTGAGATATGGCTGTAAATAGTCCATTGATGTCATGGCAATAACAGAGAGGACCGTCTACTGAAAAGAATGCTGTTAATTCAAAATTCCGCTTTCGGTAGTAACTAATACGAATATTGTTCTCAAGTAAATTGTTCTCCTTTAGTCTTGAGGCGAGAAGCTCTGATTTCTCTTAAGACAGCGATAAGTCTCTAGCAAGATCATTCAACTGTCCTTGAGTTAACTTTTTAGGCTCTAAATGTCTACCTTCAAAAGTGTACTCTGGTTCTGTAGATGGCCCGGAAACGCCAGTTGCACCTTCATCACTTTCCATGTCATCTATGATAGAATCTAGCCTATCACTTGGGGGAATTGGAATGGGCAATGTTTCATCATGTTTTACTGGTCTACGTGCTGAATCCAAGTTTGGATATACAATCTGGTGTTTGTTCTTGGCAGAAAACCCCATTAAGTTCACACTACAAAAATAACAGTCTTCATGATGATCTCTCGGCTCCCTCCATATCATGGGTATGGCAAATGGCATTGAAGCTTTCTTTTGTTAAGCCAATCACGTAATCCATTTGAACAGCCAGAACAGATTTGATGTGGCGCCCATGGTTTATCTTAGTCACCTAGATGGCAACCAAAGTATAGCTTGTATATTTTCTTAATGTCGGTTGTATTACTTCGTCGCTGTGTTTTAGTTGTCAACTGGCCGCATACGAAACAGAACTTGTCGGGGTCATTCTTACATTGTCGAGGCATGTTGACTGACCTGAGCAAACTATAAATTCAAAAAAAATGTACACCAACTTGACACAACAAGTTCTTGGACTGGACTGATCTTTTGACACACAAAGCACGGCGTTGTTGCCTGAATCACAATGCTGCTAGACGTAAAAGCTCACACCTGAAATACATAAGATGTATAATTAAGATAATTGAAATAAATAAGATGAATAAACTAAAAAAACACAATAAAATAAACACAATCAAATGTTGAAATATTAGTATTTTGCCTATTTAAAATGGTTAAATCTGTGTAGTTATATATATGCCTTCATCTTGAAAACTATACGTGCTAGAAACAATCTGAATGCAGTTTCGGAATCAGCGTGAAAAATGCTATCCAGCCACTACACATTTTACTCTGATGAAAAATCTTTGTTGACCAGTGTAATCAGCGAAAGAAATAAGATGGGCAAACTTGAAAGTACTAATAATTATATATATATATATATATATATACAGGGTGGTCCGAAAGTCTGGATCCATATGAAAATATTTATTTTAATACATAAATTACAACAAATGGTAAATACTTAAAATGAATATCAACTTTAACTCGTAAATGCGTATCCGTGATACTGTACAGTGGTTCGTACTCCAGTATAAACAACAAATTATAACAAATGCTCAAATTGGCGGCATCTGACATCGAGACACTTAGGGATGAATTTATGATTTTTAATTATTCTTCGAATTGACGTTCTTGAGATGCGTGTTTCATTTGATAATCTTCTTGTTGACTTTACTGGACTATTCGTTAAAGTTTCACATACCACTGCAGAGGTATTTTCATCAGTTGCAGTTTTTGGACGACCAGAACGCCGTCGATCATGTACACTGCCTGTTTCTTTGAAACGTTTAAACAACTTGCCAACAGTCGCATGTGTTACTGGATGCTTATCAGGATGATTTCTATTGAATTCGGTAGCAACTTCTCTGTGTGTAGCGCCCTGTCTTGCGTACATGAGCACAAGTTCTACCCGGTCTTCTGTTGTTAGATTCGAAGCCATTTCTGGGCTGAAATAAAAAAGTATTTGAGTATTTATACTGGAGTACGAACTACTGTACAATATCACGGATACGCATTTACGAGTTAAAGTTGATATTCATTTTAAGTATTTACCATTTGTTGTAATTTATGTATTAAAATAAATATTTTCCTATGGATCCAGACTTTCGGCCCACCCTGTATATATATATATATATATATAGAAAGAAGGAGAGAGAGAGTTTTGTTCATTCTTTTAAAATAAATAAAGGAATGGATATATATATATAGGGTGGTACAAATTGCAGTAGTAATAATAATTAACTCTTTCTCGCCGAATTGGAAAGCTTTTCACCCGACCTTAGACCTACAGTTTAACGTGGATTCAGAAATACATCTCGTCAGGGAATGATTGCTCACTATTTCATCGAGATAATTAAAGCTCATATACAGGACCTGCATTGTCTATAAGATCTGTGGCGCGTGGAGCCTTCAGAAGATGTGAACATCTGTTCTGTGGATCAGTTCAAGAAATACATCTCGTCAGGGAATCGTTGCTCACTCTTCCACATTTCAACATAACAGGATCATTTTATTATTGAACCGGATTTAAAATAACAGGATCATTTGATCCGGGGGTAGTATGACCGCTAAACATGCACGATTTTTCTCTTTAGTAATAATAACAACTAGCTCTTCCCCGAATTGTAACAACGGATTAGGTTTTCACTCCGCCTTAGACCCACAGTTTAACGTGGAAACCGAATGCTCTTTTCTTTTTTAAAAATATAATTAAAGGAATGGATATATTTATAATTTCTTTATTATAAAATCCTCTCGATTACATTAGTGACTAATGATCCGGGAATAGTGGGGGAAAAATATTGACATGGTAAAGACAGCAAGGGGTAATACGAGCATTAAATCTATTGGAGAAAATATAAAGATGCCATTACTCGTCCGGACCCGTTATAGCGGTGTTACGATTGGTACACAAACTTATCATAGCTCCACCCAGCTACACTGGCAACCAATCACTACGAACATCTGGCCTTAATCTTTTGGGGCGGAGCTTGGCGATTGTGCATATAAAAGGAAATATTTTTCAGTTTGGAGTAACAGTAGCTATTTTCGCGTCAGTGAATAACACAGCTCAACCAAAAAAAATTTTTGTTTCGTTGCCAAGGAAATTCGTACGAATTTAGGGTATTTTGGGGTTGCTGAATTCCAAAATGAAAGTAGTTTTTCCGATTTGGCTCTAGTTCTTGAGATAATGAATACCCTCAATTAATAGGAAACGTAACCATAACGCGTGCATATGGGAAACTACCGGAACATTCTAGATGGTGAGACACGCGAATATTCTTAGTGTTTACTCCGCGATCATTCTAGAATATTCCCCCTCCGTATATAAGTCATCGGCCACCCAACCAGTGGTCAGTTGACAGTGTGGTTAATGTGAAAGGTTTCAATCGATACAAGAAACTCAAGTGGGATTATCCCAATTTGGAATCAGCAAGGCGACCTGTGTCACACAGCGAAGACGTTCCCATACCAGTGTTTACCACACTGCCCGACCTTCCGTTGTCAGAATTTGAAGAAATTCAGGACTTAGGTGGTAGTAGTGGAAGTGACTATGAAGGAAGCATTTCAACACCTCAGCAGTTCTCCCAAGACGAACTCAATGATCTGATACGGGACCTCAGTCTGTCAAAGTCTGCTTCAAATACATTTGTAGATCGTTCCCTGGACTAAGTATGGAAAAACTAAAAGCTGGAATCTTTGATGGCCCTCAAATCCGTACACTTATCAAGGATTCTAATTTCACAAAATTTATGAATGGTGTTGAAGCTTCTGCCTGGTGCAGTTATGTCTCAGTTGTCAAGAACTTCTTGGGTAACCACAAAGCAGACAATTATGAAGAACTGGTGCAAAACATGCTCACAAACTTTGAAAAGTTGGGTACTAATATGAGCATAAAGGTACACTTTCTCCATAGCCACTTACACAGATTTCCGGATAATCTTGGTGATTTTAGCGAGGAACAAGGGGAGAGGTTTCATCAAGATATCAAGGTGATGGAGGAAAGGTATCAAGGCAGATGGGACAGACATGATGGCAGACTATTGCTGGAACCTCCAACGTGATTGTCCTGATAACCCACATAAAAGAGAATCGTACAAACAGAGATTTACTATACATTAATTGTAATTATGCGAATCAGCTTACTGTGTTTATCTGTTATTATACCGAATAAAATGCCATTATGTATTTCATGTGTTTACTTTTGTATGATTTGAGACAATTTCAATGCGATTTGTAAGTAGGCTCCGCCTGAACATTAAATTTTTTGCATTTTTACGTGTTTCAATGGGGTACCAATTATCTCATAAATTAGAGCCAATCTAGCAAAACCGATGTCATATTCGGAATCAGCACCACAAAGTTACCCCAAAATCACTCTAATATGATTGGCAATAAAGTGAGTGTTGACCAGTGTAATCATTCCCTCTGCCAGTGCATTCCCTCCACCATGGACCACGAACTGTACGTTTTTCCGGATTTGTATGAAGAAGGTGACACTGCAGCATTGACTGCAATTAATCTTTTTAACGCGAGTGACCGTGATGAATTATTTCCAACGCAAACCGTTGAAGATATTTGCAGTGACGCTCCTTACAATCCGACGCAAGGGACTACCATAGAAATGTAAGTGTCTATAATTTATTCACAAGAAACATGATTTTATATATATGGAGGGTAGTAGTATCTCGTCAAATACTTCATTTAGATACTCACCATTATGCTAAAACCGAAATTTTTTATGGCAATCGTTTTAAATATTCGGATTTACCTCTTAAATGAGTTTCGAACCAAAGATATCTTCACATAATGGGGTCTGTCTGTATATTCTGTATATGTTTTTATTAAAAAATAATCAATATGAACATTATTCCTTTAAGGTCCGATGAGGATTTGACACGTGTTATACAATCTTTTGAAGATTCTCGTGTCATGAATACGGAGGATATACTGATCAGTCAGCATAATGAATGTCACACCGAAATAATGTAAGTGTTTTTCGATCTTTTTGGGGTAAGAAGACAATATATTTTCATAAATTTATTAAATTAAAGAAATCCGTACAATAACCATCTTAAACTACAGAATATACCGTTACAAATATACACACATGAACAAAAACATTATACTATACAACGAGTACGTACAATTGGAAAACGGATTTTTATCTGTCTGCATACCATTTCATCGTTTCGGCGAGTGTGACACGGGTCAAATAAATTTTAAAAATTTATAAATTCTTTATCACATGACATATGCATGAGAAATGAGACGCATTACATTCCGCAAGCATTACTAAAATATCCTTGTATACGAAACGGGTTCCATACAACTTCGGGAATATGTAACTGAGCGAGAAATTTTACAATAATAGGGTCACTCCAGGGTTGAGTACCGAGTGAATCAAAATAGTACAGGCGCTGTCTATTTTTAAAATAGACAGCGATCCAATAAATCCCCTCATTACCGATGACATCTGTGTTCACAATAAGACTACCGCATTCTCGCGTACTTGGCAAACTCAATGTTTCATTCTTCGCAAACACGCCGATAAATTTGGAACGTGTGACTCGTTCACTATTCATTACTTTCTGAAATGTATTAGCATCCATTTTAAAAGTCAGTGATAACGCTCCTAAATCTATCTACTTCTATTAGGGCTTGCGATTCGAGATATACTAGTACACTGATAGGCACGTCTATAGGCTTGGTGAATTCCAGCCTCACTGAGATGTTTCCGCTCTGCTGTGGGCTTAAATGCGTATTTACGCTAGCAGATAAGTCAGGTGTAATGTCAAACGGATAAAGGTTAAATTGATCAATGAATTCTTCCTGCGTTACCCCATTACCAATCTCATCACAATCACCTGCAATATGGGTCAGATTACTATAGGCTCTGGAAAAAAAAGGTAACACAGCGTCTGATGAATAGTCCGTATCCATTGTTCCACCCAAAGCAATGCCATTAACGTATAGAGTTATATTTTTAAGTCCGAAATTCTCGAATTTAAAGGCACCCTTTTTATATTTTCCATTCACCGAAGCATGGTCCTGCATTCCGATTAATATCCTTTTAGGAAGATTTCCCAGGGCAATGTTTTCTATCTGCTTCGATGCCAACCTTGCATGCACCGTATATAGTTTGATTTGTACTCTGTTAATAGGATATTTCACTGTAGCGTTTAGTAAATTTTTCTCAATTTCTAGTTGTTTTGGTGAACTTAATTTCACTCGCCGTACGCGGAGGTATGTGTCCATAATGTGAACCACAACGGGGTTTGCACCCTCTTCTTGATCAGCATCCAGATTTAAGCAGATCTCAGGACTCGTGCGGGTGAGCTTTATTTTCATATCCACCCCGTTGACAAGCAACTTCTCCTGGAAAGTGAAATCTGTGTGTAGCCGTCCAAAACACTCGTATATTTTCTTTTTAGAATTTTTAAATTTGTCCTTTATACTACTTTCATCTTTAGTTTGATAATATCCCTCGGCACTTAAAAAGGTAGCCTTCGCTTCTTTGGAAAAGTTGAGGACATTTTCCAGATAGGCTCGTAGATGATAGTACCCCGTGCCTGCCGATATGTTGGTCTGATTTAAATATACGTCACACTGGTTGTATATGGAGTACAGAAAGTTTGTTTCAGGGTATACAGCATATTTGTCATCGCAGACCGTTCCATCAGAATGGGCTATACGTAGCTTAGCGTACATGTGCACACAGCTTGGATCAAAAACGTAAGAGCCTGAGCTGGGTATCACGAATTCTATAGGTGCACTCGGGGAACTAATTGTGTTTAAAGGGTTAATTGTAATAAAATCACTGTGCTCAATAGAAACTAGAGTTGGAGGCAGCTCAAAAAGGGACAGCTCCGATTTACAGCATTGTGAACTACATGGGTGGATGAAGCGTGCCATGGCGAGTTAGAAATAGTGCCTCCTCTCTCGACAAGTAGTAAACAAACTATGATTCATGAGATCAATGTCCTTAGCTTATATCAGTCAAAAAAGTGGTCAACCAAAGGTTTCATTCGCTTACAGCACTTCTTTTTTGATATCTTTTACGTTTAATACCACGTGACCCCTTCTTCCGGGCAGCCCTCTTCTTCTTCCCGCCACCACGCATTTTTCTCTTTGCATCTTTGATGATTTCGTCCCGTGTACGCTTTAAATGTTTTTTTAGAGCTTCTTTAGGTTTAGCCCCAGCCAATATGTCTTCTGCAGTGTTAATACCTGATTGTAGCGCTTTCCTTCCGAGGTATCTGGCACCCCTCTTCAGCAAAGGACCAGCCGTACGTAGTATGGATGAAAAAATGGATCCAAGTCCACTACCGCGCTGGTATCTCACCCCTCGATAGACGGTGAAAGGCTTTCTATCCATTATAACTCAGTGCGTCGAAAGTGTAGCTTCACTGTTAAGCTCCCGTTACCGAATGGGAAGTTTTCACCCTCAATCGTTCTTATATATATTGTGATATTGGTTATTAAATTAGTTGCGACATTCACATAATGGGGTCTGTCATATGTAATACTCAAACTCCTTCCTCTATGGTTGGGGATGTGAGCAATGCGCAGCAGGCGTGCCTGGGTATCCCCAACAAACTGGTGCTCCACTATATTACTGTAAATATAGCACATGTCTGGGGACCTTTCAGCCAATTTCCCCATCTTCAATTGATACATTAATCTGGACAAGTCATGCTGTGTCTCGTGAAATGTGTCTCTTTGGAAGGCTGCGCTATATCGGCCATTCGTTAGAATTTTGAACATTCTATGGTCTTTAATACGTCTGTTAGTCTTTGATTTTAGGATTAGTGTATGTGCAGGGTTTCCTTTGTTTACGATTTCGTATACTAAATCATTCGTAAGGTTTGAGTTTCTTAAACTTACGTTTAAGCCTCTCACAACATCCTCGACCGAACCATATTAACACGGTCCTAGTCTTACTTCTGTACTGTAATACCGTGCAACCTTAGTCCGAGCGATACGTATAGTTTCATCCATAGCTACCCCAGCTTTTTCACACTCGTCAATGTCTCTAAGAATCGTAAAAACGGTTTCTTTATGTTCAATATTTAAAAAGATGGTGTCCAGCTGAATTTCGCATATCCCCACCTCATACGAATCACGACCCAATTCAATGTGCCCGTGGAGTTCTGTTACAAAGTTGGCTAGTGTGTTGTTAGGGTGTACAGACAGGGACGAGGAGGACGGGAGTGTGACGTAGAAATGGTTAGGAGCCATGTTGCATACTATTTAAGCTTCATTATTGCATCAGCTTTTATATAGGTGTTGAAGCTTTCTGGGTACCCTAGCCATTTCACCAGGTACATTTTTCTCTTTCCTGAACCTTTGCTTCCTAAAATTTTCTCAATTTTAAACACATTTTTTCCTAAATTAAACGCAACTTTCTGCAATTCCTCGCGGTAAAAGCCTCTGAGATTTCTTCCCCATTCAAATCTTCAATGTAATACATCATTATCTCACCTTTAGGTCTCATAGCCCTAACTTTAAAAATCTCGCGTGTCCATCCTTGCTCAAAACCCTTTGCGAATTTATTCCCCGAACGCGACAGCCTTACATAATCATTGATTTTGAAGCTCGCCGAGTGTGGTTGTGGCGGTGATCCATCTCTTCTCGGGAGCGTACCTCTTTCTAAAACTTCGTTAGGTGTTGTCCCAATCGTGCGATGGTGTGAGCGGTTGTAGGATGATGCCAATGATTCCACAATGTCTAGAAATTTGTATGTGTTTTTATGTGTAAAATAACGGTGCATGCGTTCCTTTATGGTGCGCTGAACTCTTTCAGCTAAAGAAGCCTTATGTATAGAATTGGTTGTGTAATAGCTGATATTAAACTCTGTCAACATGTTCTGAAAAGCACGGCCTATAAATTCCTTCCCCATATCCGTACAAAAATAGCCAGGAACCCTGTTTTCTTTTAACATTAGCGTTTTGGTGGCTTTAGCAAGTGTTTCAGGTGATTTATTTTTCAGAGGAACTAGCCACAGATATCTAGAGAATACGTCTATTATGAATAGAATGTAGCGGTAACCATCGTTATACACAGAATATCTTTGCATGTCTGTTAAATCTGCTTTCCAAATAGAATCAATCGAGGAAGCCGTTGTCTTGGCTGTTTTAAACCTTTTTCTCACAGGCTTATGAAGCGTATAAGCGTCCTGCTCCCTCAAAAATCTTTCAACATCTTTTTTCCCTACTCCGTAAACACTTCTGTACAGTCTATCTACGCCGCCGTAAGAGGATGGGTTAGAAATGTCATAATAGCGTTTAGTTAATACGTTAGCCATTTGCGTATTTTAGAGGCACGTGGGTAGGGTTGACCATTGTTTAACCTTTTCTTTCTCCTCTTCAAAGGTGTTACCGCCGGGGGTGACGGCGCCTTCAATTGTGTCACAGGCGTTGCATGTTCCAAGTCTTTTAACCTGTTCAGATTTCCTATCAACGTTTTAGGGACATTTATTTGTTGTAGTCTTGCTTTAATATGCTTCCATCCTGATGGTGATTGCCTATCCCACTTTCTCACCAGATCATGGACAATGTCTACGATATTCGATCCCTGTACCTTTGATCCTTCCACAATGAGCTCGCCTGTATCGGTCCATTGTATGGCTGGATCCTCATTCAATAGATTATAAAGACTTAAGCCTTTACTCCTCAATGTATGTGGGAGGGTGCTTTTTAATACATGCTCGATATGTTGTGTGGCTAATCCCTTAATTTTTGGTTGGTCAGCTGTATCGTCGGGCACAGATCCTATGTCGCCATGTCCATCGTCCCCCGTGCTGTGCCTAATAACCACAGGAATCTCTGTAGGGTTCTTATAATTTTCGTACTCGTGAAGAAATTTCTGCAGAGCTTCTTGGTATAAGATTCTTTTCTCATCATGTGTTTTTTTCACTGTTAATAGGGCTAGCAATTAGCTTTCCATTCTTTTAAGTCTGCTTTTACGGGATCTAGAACCGTGTCTGATTCCTTTGCAGTGAAGCGTACACCTCGTGGGGAATCACTACCACTTTTTCATTATTAATCTAGTCAGTAAGGACCCAAACTGAAAATAGATGGGGAAAATGACCTCCTGTTTGTACAATAATTCGTTTTTTCTTCGCTACAGTTTGACTTTACGAGCGAGTGCACTATTATGTTCTGTAACGGCGTAGCGAGTCTTCTCAGGGGTTTTCATTGATACATTGCAATTTATAACGTTAAGACAGATTTCGCAGAGCATTTTAAAAAGTCGGCGTCGATATTTTTAATAAACTCTGCTGCATTGCCCTGGCAGTCGATGATAGATTTATATTAATTCACGGTATTTCTTTAGTCTCTTGTCATCTGGAATATACACCGTTTCAGGCTCGTTGGAAATATATTCGTTCGTAAAGCACTCTAAACGTTTTCGCGGATGAAGGGTCGCAAAGCAAATATCCGTACGCGTGCTTGTAGCTTCTTTATAACTTCCAAAAACTCCTTACGCTGATTCGAGAACATTTGATTGGCTAATACCCCAATTTTGATACATCTCTACGTTGTGCGAATAAGACTACATATTGCGTATTTAACGACACATCGCGCATGTATCTATTTTGAAAAAATAGATTCTGATTGATGAAGAACAAGCTTATGTTAAGATGGTGGGAGAATACGTAAATGTCTCGGCAAACGTTTTATCCATCTCCAACATGAGATCGTCAATTACAATGACTGTATGTTCATTTCCCTTTAACGAATTAACGTCATATACGCCTTTGTGAAAAAATATCATCTTGGTACTCGTTGAACACTGATTGATACGTCGAATAGCACCATATAACTTTATGCACAAATTTCGAGAACATCTCTCCCTTTTCTTAATGATTTTAACATAAACACAGTTTTACCACATCCTGTAGGTCCAGATATAATACATGTGGATGGGCTCGTGAATCTGAATTTTTCTACAGAGTCCATTTCTAACACGTCACACTCCTAAGTGGGTCATTACAAAATATTACAAATTTTGTGCTGTTCATTATATTTTGTTTTCTTCTCCCACAGAACCGTGAATGACGATGAGGTACAGCAACCCCATCATTGATTACGATGACCTCGACGACAGTGTAGTTGTGATCTCCTCCCCTGCCACGAAACCCTCACCAGCGATACAGGTAGCACGTCCAAAGCGGAGGTATGATGAAGAGAACCCCACGTCAGTTAGAAGCGACCGAAATACGCGCCCTGTTGCACCAGTAATAGATCCCTAACCCTCAACCTCTTACGCACAAACCCCCCGCAGCACCTCCCGCTAATATATCCCCTTATTCATCCGCCACAGTTGCCCCCCGTCTGTAAGTCTACAATAATAGACCCCCAACCCTCAACCTCCTACGCAACAGGCCCCCCAGCGCACCTTCCACTAATATATCCCTATTCATCCGCCACAGTTGCCCCCCGTTCTGTTGAGGATGATATAACGTTTGAGTTGGTGCGCTCCGCAGACCCCACCCCAGCCTTGACTAGAAATCGTTATAGAGTCAGGGTCGACCTAGAGCACGTATAGCAATGGAATTGAGCGCGGGGCTACGCCGGGTTGTACAGCGTATTGTAGAGTTTGCTCTTCAGAATCGCGACGAGCGTGAAGTCAGGACGAGTCTGTCCTTCGGATTCGGGTCAGATGACGGTGATGTAGAATGATTATTGGGTAGTAGTTGCCATTTAGAGTTTGGCGCTGAAGATGTAGAATATATTAGGACGTATAATGCAAGCTGCCAAAGTAGTATAGCCTTCAATATGGGCAACTCACGGTAAGTATTGATCGTGTATTCCGTGTTGCGGGTCATAGTGCCATACAGTATACTCTTAACCTCAATTCTCAAGCTATTTATAGACGACATATAAACGTTGATCGTGGTTGCGGCTTTATAGCAGTAGTCTTGCTAACATGTTTACTGTACAAAACACGGGCTCAAAAATTTGGCTGCCTACGGTCGTGGAACGTGCCCGTAAACTAGCTGTAGACTGTGAACTTGAATTTGAATGTATATGGGGCCTGAAGAGCTGAGAATGGTAGAACAGAAAATGAAATGCCCGTATAGTTGTATTTGGGTTGGATGATCGTCGTAGGACTGTGTATGTTTCTAACGCTGTGTGAGACATCGTACAGACCCCCTACTTATTTTAGGATTGTCGGGGACAACGTATCTCCCCATCCGTAATATAAGGTGGCTTTACGCGAGTTATGACAAAAGTCGAAAATACGGGAAACATCATGATTTGTGTAAGGGGTGCCTCGAGTTTTGCGGATGATATAGTGAGACATTGTAAAGAAGTCTGGTATGTGAGCAGTGTAAAAGTGAGCAGTAAAAGCACCAAATGTGAAAGCCGTGTAGTTGAAGCTGAGAAGAGAGACTGTGATGTGTGTAGACGCACATTCTTCAATAATAACTGCTTTGAGCTCCATAAATCAACTGGCACGTGCAGGAAAATGAGAATCTGTGAATGTCGTATGTTTCACACAATGGATAATTGGGAAAAATTTAAGCACAAGTGTGACGAAATTCACTGTCCTACATGCCAGGTGGAGTATAAGGCGGATGGAGTAAAGCATGTATGTTATATGAAAGATGCTAATCCTAAAAATAACCCTTGTATAACTGTATACTACGATATAGAAACATATACGAACGCTGAAACCAAAGAGGTAATTCCACATTTACTTGTGAGCCAGACTATCTGTGATGAGTGTATGGGGATCGAATGCGACGAGTGCCCCAAATGCGGTAAACGGACAAGCGTTTTTAAAACGAATGTCCACGATAGTCCTGTGAAACTATTTGTATCCTATATTGTCAAGTTAGCCGACAAGTTAAAAAAAATGACTGTGTATATTCTCGCCCATAACGGGGCAAAGTTTGACACGCAGTTCCTTTATAAGGAGTTGCTTGAACACGAATCCTCTGAGATATTTACAGGTGATCCATTGAAAAGAGGCAACAAATTAATACAGATGCAAATAAGAGGCAATGTACAATTTAAAGACACTTTATTATTCACACCTTGTAAATTAGCAAAGCTACCCAAGGTGATGGGGGTAGCAGCTGAAGTTTCCAAAGGATACTTTCCTTACACTTTCCTCACCAGCGAGACTTTAAACTATGTAGGCCCACCACCGCCCAAACATTATTTTAACTATGACTGTATGAGTGTAGATGAACGTGAAGACTTTGATCGATACTACAACAGTTTTAATGAAAGTAACCTTTATAATATAGCTGATGAATGTGAGCGTTATTGCGTGAATGATGTGCGCGTGCTTAGAGTATGTTTCCAGGCCTTTAGAAGGATGTACATAGGCCGTTTCAAATGCGATCCGCTGCAAGTCGCAACCACCATCGCGTCATTATGTTTTACGGTGTTCAAGAATAACTTCATGCCTAAAGACACCTTAGCCATTATTCACCGAAACAATCCCCGCAGTTACGGACACAAGGCTATTTACTGGCTCATACACCTACAGCAACAGACAGGTGTATACATAAAGCACGCCCGCAACACGGGTGAAGTACCCATTAAGATTAATGGTCGTGTTTTTTGGGTTGATGGGTTAAGTGAAAACCGTGTCACTGGTGTGAAGACTGTGTACTCCTTTCGGATGCTGGTGGCATGGATGCCCCCGTCCTGAGTGCGGAATCGCCGGAGATATCCACGGTAGATCTCCTGCCGACTGTCTTGCATGGACCCGCACCCGCGATCAACTTATAGGATCCCAGTTCACTCACAAAGTCTTGTGGGAGCATGAATATGATGCACGGATGGAGACAGACGAGGTGTACCGTGAGGAAATAAACACGATCAAGCGTTCAATGGTGCTGGATCCTCTCAAATGTGGTGATAGCTTGTTTGGAGGACGTACAAATCCATTCATACTATACTTTCCACCTACGGAGGGCGTGAAGCTCCATTACTACGATTTCTGTTCTTTATACCCATACGTGATGAAGAACAATCCGTACCCCGTGGGCGCTCCTGAGAAACTGGTGGGACCTAACCTGCCCTCCATCAATGAATTTTCAAGAAATTTGAATGATCGTTACTTTGGGCTCTCTTTCGTAGACGTACTCCCCCACAATTTATGGATGCCAATCTTACCTGTCATTATCGACCACAAGCTCATGTTTCCCCTGTGCGTGAAGTGCGCGGAAGAGAATAACGGCGATTGTAACCATATACCCCACCAGCGTAAGATCAGAGGCGTATATACAAGTCCTGAGCTGGCCCTAGCCGTACGCCATAGGTATAGAATACTGAAGATACATGAGGTGTGGAGGTTTCAGAAGCTACCCAACCTTTTCACACCATATATAAACGCATTTTTGAAGGATAAGGTTGAGGCATCAGGGTATCCGCGAGGAGTTGATACCGAAGATGAAAAGTCTGCTTATATTCAACGTTACCGCGACCGCGAAGATATACAACTTGATCGTGCCCAAATTGCAAAGAATCCTGGCAAGCGCTTTAGTGCAAAGTTGTGTCTAAACAGTCTATGGGGAAAATTTGCACAGAATACTGGCAAAGGGAACATTCATTTGGCACAAAGTTATAGTGATGTCTGGGATTATGCCAATGCTCCCGATAAAGAGGTCATGGAGATCGTGAATGTAGGTAATACTTACATAATAAAGTACAACAACACTGAATTGGCCACAGATACCTCAAGGGTTACAAACATACATGTGGCCAGCTTCACAACAGCCTACGCCCGTATAAAACTTTGGGGTCTATTGCATTCTCTTGGGCGGAGAGTATTGTATGCCGATACAGATAGCGTGATATTCATAGAGAGGGAGGGTGAATACATGCCCGCTATTGGGGAGTTCCTCGGCGAACTCACTGATGAGATCAAGGATGAGTATGGGGACAACGCATACGCCGACTCTTTTGTCTCAACAGGACCTAAAACGTATGGGGTACGGGTCAGGGTGGGGGAGCATATGAAATAT
The DNA here is from genome assembly GCA_023014485.1 of Bathynomus jamesi. NCBI lineage: Eukaryota > Metazoa > Arthropoda > Malacostraca > Isopoda > Cirolanidae > Bathynomus > Bathynomus jamesi. Next base: position 284,983 of record JAJOZX010005686.1, on the reverse strand, counting down.
ATCGTGAAGGCAAAGGGTATTACGCTCAACCATGCGAATCGGCGGGTTGTTAACTTTGAATCGTTGAAGGATCTAGTGTGTTTGGACGATGATGAGGGCGAACGACCTCCCCAACTAATTGTAGGCACCCACAATTTTCGGGCGCAGAAGCTGGGCGGCGTGAAGGAACTTAGGGGTACGAAGGTGTGCCGTAACACCTATAGGAAACGTTACCAGTTACCTGGTACCTATGATACCGTACCCTTTGGATACCATAACTTTTGATGCGCCTATTGTTAGCTTACTTATGACACGTATTTGTCTTGTATATAATCTTTGATGTATCTATTGTTAACTTATTTATTACACGTATTTGTAAATATATATAACTTGAATATCTCGTTTATTAAATAAATCATGTTTCAATTAGCGTTTCACTTTCTCCTTTGTGTGTGTGTGTGTGTGTGCGCAGGTGAAAGTGCTAAGCTCCGCCCACTGTAAGATCAGCAACGTGAGTCATGCTACTATCTGGGATTCCCTGCGTGGTCAGTCGACTGCAGTAAGCCCTTGAGATCAGACGTGTATTCGCCAGCGTAGAAGTAAAAAAGGAGATCAGACGTGTATTCAAATGGCTACCTTTAATATTGCTTGTACAACGTTTATGAAATGGTATTCAGCAAAGTGTGAAGATGTGGTGGATACCGAAAAACTTCCTATTCCCCCCTCCTATGCCTCTTTTAAAACCACATTGGATTGTGCGAAGTTGCAAGATGTACAAATACTCTACGGATGTTCTGGTGAGACCGTTGAAGGCTTTCGTTGCACAGTCGATGTGCTGAAGTTTGCTGTAGAGCTAAACTTTATAAAGTCTCACATATACCGTGAAGTAAAAGAAACAACGCGTGCAGAAGAGAAGCAGCAAGTATGGATAATGAGTCTTGTGGATGGGTGGTGTAACAAGCGGTATTATGTCATGTTACACCATGTCGATTACTCATACCCTACGACTGAAAATGTGAATCTCGTGATCATGGACAATCTTAAGTATTTTTATCACTATATTAATGTATATCATGATGAGGTTCGTAGTGAGGTTGTGGCTAGTGCCCTGCGTGAGTTTTTAACAGACTTTATAGACGAGTATCGTTTGATGGGCAGAAAGGAATAATATGAGCATATGTTCCTCTCAAATAGTGCGCCGGAGTGTGAAGATGTTTAGTAAAACATTATAAAATGTGCCTAGTTCGTGAAAATTATCCTGAGGGAAACTGTCTGGTGCGTAGTCTGGTAGTGATAAAACCGAAATTAATTCTTGTAGCCTAAAAACACCTACCCAATATGTACAACAATTCGATTATGGTGCGACTCGCGGATCATACGAGTTCGAACAAGCCCATTCACGTATCATCGAGTCAGCCGCCCATCGAACCGTTCCTGCCTACCTGCGTGCCTCACACGGCTCATAGTTATCTCAGAGCTTGAACCGAGTGGACGTGCGCTCCTCGAATACGATGGAACTTCCTTTGAGCAGCATTCTCAACGCCTCGTACGATGTGTCCGTGACGAAATCGTTGCGCGTGTTCAGGCGTAAATCCGGTACCGTTAGCTATGTCCTGGAAACGGAATGTAGACAAACAAACAAACGGGAGAGAGAGAGAGTATCGGCCTTTGTTGCCGATTACAAGGGCTTGGAGGCGGAGTTCTCCCAAAGCTATTTTCGTATACCTAACCTAAGAGGCCTCTAATGGGTTTTCCCAAAGGGCCAGAAAGAGAAAGGACCAGAGGTCCTTGCTCGGCTGGGAGCCGAGCTTGTAATGACTCCGTCGCCAGCTTCTCGCTCTTTTATAGACCTCTAATCCGGCTGAGTTACCAGCTAGCGCCATGTATTCAATAGGAGGCTGAGTTGCCAGTTTGTGCTATATATTTAATTAATTAATTCTAATCGAAGACTGAGCTGCCAGATAGTAATATTTATTAAATTAAACCATATATTACTCAAAATACCACAATATATTTATATGATGGTAGTTAATCGCTGTTGTCACGAATGACAGTGGGAAAGAAAACTTACGAAGATAGGTGAAACATACGACAATTCAAAACACGATCGTCCTCCCTCATTCCCCCCAAACCTCTCACCCCATCTGTGTTTGTATTTGTATATATATATATATATATATAGAAAGAATCATAATAACATAATAACCGTGTCTATTTAATTTTGTCATTCCTTATATATATATATATATATATATGGATTTTCACCTTAAAGTGAATTAAAACATTAACTTTATTACTTAATTCCTATTTTTATTATAAATATCACAATTGAATAACCGTGGGAAAAACGAAAGGAAAAGAAACCTTGCGAAGATTGGTGAAAATTAACCAAAACACACGGTCGTCCATTCCCCCCAAACTCCTCACCCCATCTGTGTTTGTATATATAAACGAATGAACAACTCACACACACACACGCCTCTGTACATATCATGTGAATGAAAATCAGAAAAAAATGCCAAACGTATATTTTGTCATTCCTTATATATAATATATATATATATATATTATATATATATATATATATATATATATATTATATAAATTGAATTTCACCTTAAAGTGAATTAAAACATTAACTTTATTACTTAATTCCTATTTTTATTATAAATATCACAATTGAATAACAGTGGGAAAAACGAAAGGAAAAGAAACCTTGCGAAGATTGGTGAAAATAAACCAAAACACACGGTCGTATTCTCAAATCTATACACACACCCACACACACACACCACACACACCCACACGAGGAAAGGATTTCCGAGAATCTGGGTCAAATCGAATCACACCTGTTTGCCCAGATGCCTTTTTAGACCGCAATTTGACCTTTGTTCCAGTCTACTCGAGTAAAATCTCTCTTCACTCCAATTCTTATTTTTGCTGTTGTATTTTTATTTACGCGTAATTTGTATGGTGTCATATTCTTAGATAACATCTCTGTTATTGAAAGATATACACACAATTATATTAAATAACACTGGCCAACAAAATGAAACTTTTTTCTCATCACAAACATGATCACACTTTTCTTAATGCATTTTTCGCGCTGATTCCGAATCTGGTTTTTTTTATTTTCTAGCACGTATAGTTATATAGATACACTGGTTTTGATATTTTTAAGTTTTTGATATTGCTATAAGAAAACTTTTGGATATATAGATCACACTTAGGAATGCTAAACAACAAATACATCATATACCTTATTTAATGTACTTATAAATAAAGAATATATACATTATTTTATTAAAAGCGCTGTGAGTGTGATTTCCTTTTGTAAATTTGGCCTGGATTGTCACGATACAGCATCCAACAATGGTCCACCATCATGCTTTCATTCCAATATCCTTGGTAGCGCTTCTCCATCATCTGAATATCTTGATGGAAGCGCTCTCCTTGCTCGTCATTCACTGCACCAAGGTTTTCAGGAAAGAAATCTAAGTGGGAATGCAGGAAGTGAATTTTTAACGACATTCGACACTCCATTTCTTTGAAGGCATTAAGGAGGTTCTTGACTCCATCCTTATACGCAGGTGACTTGTTGCTTCCAAGAAAGTTTTCACATATCCATTTGAACGCCAGCCAAGCCTTCAATTCCAGCGGACTTAGGACTTTTTCAAATTCAGTGTCATTCAAAACCTCCCTTATTTGTGGCCCAACAAAAATTCCTTCCTTCAATTTTGCTGCAGTAACCTTCGGAAATTTCCTTGAAAGGTATTGGAACCCTTCAGAATTGACTTTACCCATTGCTTTAACAAAATTCTTCATTAAACCAAGTTTAATGTGAAGAGGTGGCAGATAGATCTTTTGGGGATCCACTAAAGGGACAGACTGGACATTGCTTATCCCTGGGACATATGTATACCTAAGTGGCCAGTCACTTTTGATGTAATGTTCTATAGTGGCGCGACTGTCCCACAGGCAAAGAAAACAACAAAATTTTGTGAATCCTGACTGCATATTGGAACCCTTCAGAATTGACTTTACCCATTGCTTTAACAAAATTCTTCATTAAACCAAGTTTATTGTGAAGAGGTGGCAGATAGATCTTTTGGGGATCCACTAAAGGGAGAGACTGGACATTGCTTATCCCTGGGACATATGTATACTTAAGTGGCCAGTCACTTTTTGTGTAATGTTCTATAGTGGCGCGACTGTCCCACAGGCAAAGGAAACAACAAAATTTTGTGAATCCTGACTGCATACCCATAAGCATTCCTATAAATTTTAGATCTCCACAAACATTCCATTGATGACTGTCGTATTTGATTGCCTTAAGTAGTATATCCATATTGTCATATGTCTCTCTTAGATGGACGGAATGTGCAATGGGGATGGATGGCATTATATTACCATTATGCAAAAGAACTGCTTTCAGGCTTCTCTGCGACGAATCAATAAAGAGGCGCCACTCAGATGCCACATATGTCTGAGATATGGCTGTAAATAGTCCATTGATGTCATGGCAATAACAGAGAGGACCGTCTACTGAAAAGAATGCTGTTAATTCAAAATTCCGCTTTCGGTAGTAACTAATACGAACATTGTTCTCAAGTAAATTGTTCTCCTTTAGTCTTGAGGCGAGAAGCTCTGATTTCTCTTTAGACAGCGATAAGTCTCTAGCAAGATCATTCAACTGTCCTTGAGTTAACTTTTTAGGCTCTAAATGTCTACCTTCAAAAGTGTACTCTGTTTCTGTAGATGGTCCGGAAACGCCAGTTGCACCTTCATCACTTTCCATGTCATCTATGATAGAATCTAGCCTATCACTTGGGGAATTGGAATGGGCAATGTTTCATCATGTTTTACTGGTCTACGTGCTGAATCCAAGTTTGGATATACAATCTGGTGTTTGTTCTTGGCAGAAAACCCCATTAAGTTCACACTACAAAAATAACAGTCTTCATGATGATCTCTCGGCTCCCTCCATATCATGGGTATGGCAAATGGCATTGAAGCTTTCTTTTTGTTAAGCCAATCACGTAATCCATTTGAACAGCCAGAACAGATTTGATGTGGCGCCCATGGTTTATCTTGGTCACCTAGATGGCAACCAAAGTATAGCTTGTATATTTTCTTAATGTCGGTTGTATTACTTCGTCGCTGTGTTTTAGTTGTCAACTGGCCGCATACGAAACAGAACTTGTCGGGGTCATTCTTACATTGTCGAGGCATGTTGACTGACCTGAGCAAACTATAAATTAAAAAAAAATGTACACCAACTTGACACAACAAGTTCTTGGACTGGACTGATCTTTTGACACACAAAGCACGGCGTTGTTGCCTGAATCACAATGCTGCTAGACGTAAAAGCTCACACCTGAAATACATAAGATGTATAATTAAGATAATTGAAATAAATAAGATGAATAAACTAAAAAACACAATAAAATAAACACAATCAAATGTTGAAATATTAGTATTTTGCCTATTTAAAATAGTTAAATCTGTGTAGTTATATATATGCCTTCATCTTGAAAACTATACGTGCTAGAAACAATCTGAATGCAGTTTCGGAATCAGCGTGAAAAATGCTATCCAGCCACTACACATTTTACTCTGATGAAAAATCTTTGTTGACCAGTGTAATCAGCGAAAGAAATAAGATGGGCAAACTTGAAAGTACTAATAATTATATATATATATATATATATATATACAGGGTGGTCCGAAAGTCTGGATCCATATGAAAATATTTATTTTAATACATAAATTACAACAAATGGTAAATACTTAAAATGAATATCAACTTTAACTCGTAAATGCGTATCCGTGATACTGTACAGTGGTTCGTACTCCAGTATAAACAACAAATTATAACAAATGCTCAAATTGGCGGCATCTGACATCGAGACACTTAGGGATGAATTTATGATTTTTAATTATTCTTCGAATTGACGTTCTTGAGATGCGTGTTTCATTTGATAATCTTCTTGTTGACTTTACTGGACTATTCGTTAAAGTTTCACATACCACTGCAGAGGTATTTTCATCAGTTGCAGTTTTTACGACCAGAACGCCGTCGATCATGTACACTGCCTGTTTCTTTGAAACGTTTAAACAACTTGCCAACAGTCGCATGTGTTACTGGATGCTTATCAGGATGATTTCTATTGAATTCGGTAGCAACTTCTCTGTGTGTAGCGCCCTGTCTTGCGTACATGAGCACAAGTTCTACCCGGTCTTCTGTTGTTAGATTCGAAGCCATTTCTGGGCTGAAATAAAAAAGTATTTGAGTATTTATACTGGAGTACGAACTACTGTACAATATCACGGATACGCATTTACGAGTTAAAGTTGATATTCATTTTAAGTATTTACCATTTGTTGTAATTTATGTATTAAAATAAATATTTTCCTATGGATCCAGACTTTCGGCCCACCCTGTATATATATATATATATATTAATATAGAAAGAAGGAGAGAGAGAGTTTTGTTCATTCTTTTAAAATAAATAAAGGAATGGATATATATATATAGGGTGGTACAAATTGCAGTAGTAATAATAATTAACTCTTTCTCGCCGAATTGGAAAGCTTTTCACCCGACCTTAGACCTACAGTTTAACGTGGATTCAGAAATACATCTCGTCAGGGAATGATTGCTCACTATTTCATCGAGATAATTAAAGCTCATATACAGGACCTGCATTGTCTATAAGATCTGTGGCGCGTGGAGCCTTCAGAAGATGTGAACATCTGTTCTGTGGATCAGTTCAAGAAATACATCTCGTCAGGGAATCGTTGCTCACTCTTCCACATTTCAACATAACAGGATCATTTGATTATTGAACCGGATTTAAAATAACAGGATCATTTGATCCGGGGGTAGTATGACCGCAAAACATGCACGATTTTTCTCTTTAGTAATAATAACAACTAGCTCTTCCCCGAATTGTAACAACGGATAAGGTTTTCACTCCGCCTTAGACCCACAGTTTAACGTGGAAACCGAATGCTCTTTTCTTTTTTTAAAATATAATTAAAGGAATGGATATATTTATAATTTCTTTATTATAAAATCCTCTCGATTACATTAGTGACTAATGATCCGGGAATAGTGGGGGAAAAATATTGACATGGTAAAGACAGCAAGGGGTAATACGAGCATTAAATCTATTGGAGAAAATATAAAGATGCCATTACTCGTCCGGACCCGTTATAGCGGTGTTACGATTGGTACACAAACTTATCATAGCTCCACCCAGCTACACTGGCAACCAATCACTACGAACATCTGGCCTTAATCTTTTGGGGCGGAGCTTGGCGATTGTGCATATAAAAGGAAATATTTTTCAGTTTGGAGTAACAGTAGCTATTTTCGCGTCAGTGAATAACACAGCTCAACCAAAAAAATTTTTGTTTCGTTGCCAAGGAAATTCGTACGAATTTAGGGTATTTTGGGGTTGCTGAATTCCAAAATGAAAGTAGTTTTTCCGATTTGGCTCTAGTTCTTGAGATAATGAATACCCTCAATTAATAGGAAACGTAACCATAACGCGTGCATATGGGAAACTACCGGAACATTCTAGATGGTGAGACACGCGAATATTCTTAGTGTTTACTCCGCGATCATTCTAGAATATTCCCCCTCCGTATATAAGTCATCGGCCACCCAACCAGTAGTCAGTTGACAGTGTGGTTAATGTGAAAGGTTTCAATCGATACAAGAAACTCAAGTGGGATTATCCCAATTTGGAATCAGCAAGGCGACCTGTGTCACACAGCGAAGACGTTCCCATACCAGTGTTTACCACACTGCCCGACCTTCCGTTGTCAGAATTTGAAGAAATTCAGGACTTAGGTGGTAGTAGTGGAAGTGACTATGAAGGAAGCATTTCAACACCTCAGCAGTTCTCCCAAGACGAACTCAATGATCTGATACGGGACCTCAGTCTGTCAAAGTCTGCTTCAAATACATTTGTAGATCGTTCCCTGGACTAAGTATGGAAAAACTAAAAGCTGGAATCTTTGATGGCCCTCAAATCCGTACACTTATCAAGGATTCTAATTTCACAAAATTTATGAATGGTGTTGAAGCTTCTGCCTGGTGCAGTTATGTCTCAGTTGTCAAGAACTTCTTGGGTAACCACAAAGCAGACAATTATGAAGAACTGGTGCAAAACATGCTCACAAACTTTGAAAAGTTGGGTACTAATATGAGCATAAAGGTACACTTTCTCCATAGCCACTTACACAGATTTCCGGATAATCTTGGTGATTTTAGCGAGGAACAAGGGGAGAGGTTTCATCAAGATATCAAGGTGATGGAGGAAAGGTATCAAGGCAGATGGGACAGACATGATGGCAGACTATTGCTGGAACCTCCAACGTGATTGTCCTGATAACCCACATAAAAGAGAATCGTACAAACAGAGATTTACTATACATTAATTGTAATTATGCGAATCAGCTTACTGTGTTTATCTGTTATTATACCGAATAAAATGCCATTATGTATTTCATGTGTTTACTTTTGTATGATTTGAGACAATTTCAATGCGATTTGTAAGTAGGCTCCGCCTGAACATTAAATTTTTTGCATTTTTACGTGTTTCAATGGGGTACCAATTATCTCATAAATTAGAGCCAATCTAGCAAAACCGATGTCATATTCGGAATCAGCACCACAAAGTTACCCCAAAATCACTCTAATATGATTGGCAATAAAGTGAGTGTTGACCAGTGTAATCATTCCCTCTGCCAGTGCATTCCCTCCACCATGGACCACGAACTTTACGTTTTTCCGGATTTGTATGAAGAAGGTGACACTGCAGCATTGACTGCAATTAATCTTTTTAACGCGATTGACCGTGATGAATTATTTCCAACGCAAACCGTTGAAGATATTTGCAGTGACGCTCCTTACAATCCGACGCAAGGGACTACCATAGAAATGTAAGTGTCTATAATTTATTCACAAGAAACATGATTTTATATATATGGAGGGTTGTAGTATCTCGTCAAATACTTCATTTAGATACTCACCATTATGCTAAAACCGAAATTTTTATGGCAATCGTTTTAAATGTTATTCGGATTTACCTCTTAAATGAGTTTCGAACCAAAGATATCTTCACATAATGGGGTCTGTCTGTATACTCTGTATATGTTTTTATTAAAAAATCAATATGAACATTATTCCTTTAAGGTCCGATGAGGATTTGACACGTGTTATACAATCTTTTGAAGAATCTCGTGTCATGAATACGGAGGATATACTGATCAGTCAGCATAATGAATGTCACACCGAAATAATGTAAGTGTTTTTCGATCTTTTTGGGGTAAGAAGACAATATATTTTCATAAATTTATTAAATGAAAGAAATCAGTACAATAACCATCTTAAACTACAGAATATACCGTTACAAATATACACACACGAACAAAAACATTATACTATACAACGAGTACGTACAATTGGAAAACGGATTTTTATCTGTCTGCATACCATTTCATCGTTTCGGCGAGTGTGACACGGGTCAAATAAATTTAAAAATTTATAAATTCTTTATCACATGACATATGCATGAGAAATGAGACGCAGTACATTCCGCAAGCATTACTAAAATATCCTTGTATACGAAACGGGTTCCATACAACTTCGGGAATATGTAACTGAGCGAGAAATTTTACAATAATAGGGTCACTCCAGGGTTGAGTACCGAGTGAATCAAAATAGTACAGGCGCTGTCTATTTTTAAAATAGACAGCGATCCAATGAATCCCTTCATTACCGATGACATCTGTGTTCACAATAAGACTACCGCATTCTCGCGTACTTGGCAAACTCAATGTTTCATTCTTCGCAAACACGCCGATAAATTTGGAACGTGTGACTCGTTCACTATTCATTACTTTCTGAAGTGTATTAGCATCCATTTTAAAAGTCAGTGATAACGCTCCTAAATCTATCTACTTCTATTAGGGCTTGCGATTCGAGATATACTAGTACACTAATAGGCCGTCTATAGGCTTGGTGAATTCCAGCCTCACTGAGATGTTTCCGCTCTGCTGTGGGCTTAAATGCGTATTTACGCTAGCAGATAAGTCAGGTGTAATGTCAAACGGATAAAGGTTAAATTGATCAATGAATTCTTCCTGCGTTACCCCATTACCAAGCTCATCACAATCACCTGCAATATGGGTCAGATTACTATAGGCTCTGGCAAAGAGGTAACACAGCGTCTGATGAATAGTCCGTATCCATTGTTCCACCCAAAGCAATGCCATTAACGTATAGAGTTATATTTTTAAGTCCGAAATTCTCGAATTTAAAGGCACTCTTTTTATATTTTCCATTCACCGAAGCATGGTCCTGCATTCCGATTAATATCCTTTTAGGAAGATTTCCCAGGGCAATGTTTTCTATCTGCTTCGATGCCAACCCTGCAGGCACCGTATATAGTTTGATTTGTACTCTGTTAATAGGATATTTCACTGTAGCGTTTAGTAAATTTTTCTCAATTTCTAGTTGTTTTGGTGAACTTAATTTCACTCGCCGTACGCGGAGGTATGTGTCCATAATGTGAACCACAACGGGGTTTGCACCCTCTTCTTGATCAGCATCCAGATTTAAGCAGATCTCAGGACTCGTGCGGGTGAGCTTTATTTTCATATCCACCCCGTTGACAAGCAACTTCTCCTGGAAAGTGAAATCTGTGTGCAGCCGTCCAAAACACTCGTATATTTTCTTTTTAGAATTTTTAAATTTGTCCTTTATACTACTTTCATCTTTAGTTTGATAATATCCCTCGGCACTTAAAAAGGTAGCCTTCGCTTCTTTGGAAAAGTTGAGGACATTTTCCAGATAGGCTCGTAGATGATAGTACCCCGTGCCTGCCGATATGTTGGTCTGATTTAAATATACGTCACACTGGTTGAATATGGAGTGCAGAAAGTTTGTTTCAGGGTATACAGCATATTTGTCATCGCAGACCGTTCCATCAGAATGGGCTATACGTAGCTTAGCGTACATGTGCACACAGCTTGGATCAAAAAAGTAAGGGCCTGAGCTGGGTATCACGAATTCTATAGGTGCACTCGGGGAACTAATTGTGTTTAAAGGGTTAATTGTAATAAAATCACTGTGCTCAATAGAAACTTGAGTTGGAGGCAGCTCAAAAAGGGACAGCTCCGATTTACAGCATTGTGAACTACATGGGTGGATGAAGCGTGCCATGGCGAGTTAGAAATAGTGCCTCCTCTCTCGACAAGTAGTAAACAAACTATGATTCATGAGATCAATGTCCTTAGCTTATATCAGTCAAAAAAGTGGTCAACCATAGGTTTCATTCGCTTACAGCACTTCTTTTTTGATATCCTTTTACGTTTAATACCACGTGACCCCTTCTTCCGGGCAGCCCTCTTCTTCTTCCCGCCACCACGCATTTTTCTCTTTGCATCTTTGATGATTTCGTCCCGTGTACGCTTTAAATGTTTTTTTAGAGCTTCTTTAGGTTTAGCCCCGGCCAATATGTCTTCTGCAGTGTTAAGACCTGATTGTAGCGCTTTCCTTCCGAGGTATCTGGCACCCCTCTTCAGCAAAGGAACAGCCGTACGTAGTATGGATGAAAAAATGGATCCAAGTCCACTACCGCGCTGGTATCTCACCCCTCGATAGACGGTGAAAGGCTTTCTATCCATTATAACTCAGTGCGTCGAAAGTGTAGCTTCACTGTTAAGCTCCCGTTACCGAATGGGAAGTTTTCACCCTCAATCGTTCTTATATATATTGAGATATTGGTTATTAAATTAGTTGCGACATTCACATAATGGGGTCTGTCATATGTAATACTCAAACTCCTTCCTCTATGGTTGGGGATGTGAGCAATGCGCAGCAGGCGTGCCTGGGTATCCCCAACAAACTGGTGCTCCACTATATTACTGTAAATATAGCACATGTCTGGGGACCTTTCAGCCAATTTCTCCATCTTCAATTGATACATTAATCTGGACAAGTCATGCTGTGTCTCGTGAAATGTGTCTCTTTGGAAGGCTGCGCTATATCGGCCATTGGTTAGAATTTTGAACATTCTATGGTCTTTAATACGTCTGTTAGTCTTTGATTTTAGGATTAGTGTATGTGCAGGGTTTCCTTTGTTTACGATTTCGTATACTAAATCATTCGTAAGGTTTGAGTTTCTTAAACTTACGTTTAAGCTCTCACAACATCCTCGACCGAACCATATTGACCCGGTCCTAGTCTTACTTCTGTACTGTAATACCGTGCAACCTTAGTCCGAGCGATACGTATAGTTTCATCCATAGCTACCCCAGCTTTTTCACACTCGTCAATGTCTCTAAGAATCGTAAAAACGGTTTCTTTATGTTCAATATTTAAAAAGATGGTGTCCAGCTGAATTTCGCATATCCCCACCTCATACGAATCACGACCCAATTCAATGTGCCCGTGGAGTTCTGTTACAAAGTTGGCTAGTGTGTTGTTAGGGTGTACAGACAGGGACGAGGAGGACGGGAGTGTGACGTAGAAATGGTTAGGAGCCATGTTGCATACTATTTAAGCTTCATTATTGCATCAGCTTTTATATAGGTGTTGAAGCTTTCTGGGTACCCTAGCCATTTCACCAGGTACATTTTTCTCTTTCCTGAACCTTTGCTTCCTAAAATTTTCTCAATTTTAAACACATTTTTTCCTAAATTAAACGCAACTTTCTGCAATTCCTCGCGGTAAAAGCCTCCTGAGATTTCTTCCCCATTCAAATCTTCAATGTAATACATCATTATCTCACCTTTAGGTCTCATAGCCCTAACTTTAAAAATCTCGCGTGTCCATCCTTGCTCAAAACCCTTTGCGAATTTATTCCCCGAACGCGACAGCCTTACATAATCATTGATTTTGAAGCGCGCCGAGTGTGGTTGTGGGGTGATCCATCTCTTCTCGGGAGCGTACCTCTTTCTAAAACTTCGTTAGGTGTTGTCCCAATCGTGCGATGGTGTGAGCGGTTGTAGGATGATGCCAATGATTCCAGAATGTCTAGAAATCTGTATGTGTTTTATGTGTAAAATAACGGTGCATGCGTTCCTTTATGGTGCGCTGAACTCTTTCAGCTAAAGAAGCCTTATGTATAGAATTGGTTGTGTAATAGCTGATATTAAACTCTGTCAACATGTTCTGAAAAGCACGGCCTATAAATTCCTTCCCCATATCCGTACAAAAATAGCCAGGAACCCTGTTTTCTTTTAACATTAGCGTTTTGGTGGCTTTAGCAACTGTTTCAGGTGATTTATTTTTCAGAGGAACTAGCCACAGATATCTAGAGAATACGTCTATTATGAATAGAATGTAGCGGTAACCATCGTTATACACAGAATATCTTTGCATGTCTGTTAAATCTGCTTGCCAAATAGAATCAATCGAGGAAGCCGTTGTCTTGGCTGTTTTAAACCTTTTTCTCACAGGCTTATGAAGCGTATAAGCGTCCTGCTCCCTCAAAAATCTTTCAACATCTTTTTTCCCTACTCCGTAAACACTTCTGTACAGTCTATCTACGCCGCCGTAAGAGGATGGGTTAGAAATGTCATAATAGCGTTTAGTTAATACGTTAGCCATTTGCGTATTTTAGAGGCACGTGGGTAGGGTTGACCGTTGTTTAACCTCTTCTTTCTCCTCTTCAAAGGTGTTACCGCCGGGGGTGACGGCGTCTTCAATTGTGTCACATGCGTTGCATGTTCCAAGTCTTTTAACCTGTTCAGATTTCCTATCAACGTTTTAGGGACATTTATTTGTTGTAGTCTTGCTTTAATATGCTTCCATCCTGATGGTGATGGCCTATCCCACTTTCTCACCAGATCATGGACAATGTCTACGATATTCGATCCCTGTACCTTTGATCCTTCCACAATGATCTCGCCTGTATCGGTCCATTGTATGGCTGGATCCTCATTCAATAGATTATAAAGACTTAAGCCTTTACTCCTCAATGTATGTGGGAGGGTGCTTTTTAATACATGCTCGATATGTTGTGTGGCTAATCCCTTAATTTTTGGTTGGTCAGCTGTATCGTCGGGCACAGATCCTATGTCGCCATGTCCATCGTCCCCCGTGCTGTGCCTAATAACCACAGGAATCTCTGTAGGGTTCTTATAATTTTCGTACTCGTGAAGAAATTTCTGCAGAGCTTCTTGGTATAAGATTCTTTTCTCATCAGGTGTTTTTTCACTGTTTAATAGGGCTAGCAATTCGCTTTCCATTCTTTTAAGTCTGCTTTTACGGGGATCTAGAACCGTGTCTGGATTCCTTTGCAGTGAAGCGTACACCTCGTGGGGAATCACTACCACTTTCTTCATTATATTAATCTAGTCAGTAAAGGACCCAAAACTGAAAATAAGATGGGGAGAAATGACCCTCCTGTTTGTACAATAATTCGTTTTTTCTTCGCTACAGTTTGACTTTTACGAGCGAGTGCACGTATTATGTTCTTGTAACGGCGTAGGCGAGCCTTCTGAGGGGTTTTCATTGATACATTGCAATTTATAACGTTAAGACAGATTTCACAGATGCATTTTAAAAAGTCGGCGTCGATATTTTTAATAAACATCTGCTGCATTGCCCGGGGCAGTCGATGATAGATTTTTATTAATTCACGGTATTTCTTTAGTCTCTTTGTCATTCTGGAATATACACCGTTTCAGGCTCGTTTGGAAATATATTCGTTCGTAGAAGCACTCTAAACGTGTTTCGCGGATGAAGGTCGCAAAGCAAATATCCGTAACGCGTGCTTGTAGCTTCTTTATAAACTTCCAAAAACTCCTTACGCTGATTCGGGAACATTTGATTGGCTAATACCCCAATTTGTGATACATCTCTACGTTGTGCGAATAAGACTAGATATTGCGTATTTAACGACACATCGCGCATGTATCTATTTTTGAAAAATAGATTCTGATTGATGAAGAACACGCTTATGTTAAGATGGTGGGAGAATACTGTAAATGTCTCGGCAAACGTTTTATCCATCTCCAACATGAGATCGTCAATTACAATGACTGTATGTTCATTTCCCTTTAACGAATTAACGTCATATACGCCTTTGTGGAACAAAATATCATCTTGGTACTCGTTGAACACTGATTGATACGTCGAATAGCACCATATAACTTTATGCACAAATTTCGAGAACATCTCTCCCTTTTCTTTAATGATTTTAAGCATAAACACAGTTTTACCACATCCTGTAGGTCCAGATATAATACATGTGGATGGGCTCGTGAATCTGAATTTTTCTACAGAGTCCATTTCTAACACGTCACACTCCTAAGTGGGTCATTTACAAAATATTACAAATTTTGAGTGCTGTTCCTTATATTTTGTTTTCTTCTCCCACAGAACCGTGAATGACGATGAGGTACAGCACCCCATCATTGACATTACGGATGACCTCGACGACAGTGTAGTTGTGATCTCCTCCCCTGCCAACGAACCCTCACCAGCGATACCGGTAGCACGTCCAAAGCGGAGGTATGATGAAGAGAACCCCACGTCAGGTATAAAGCGACCGAAATACGCGCCTGTTGCACCAGTAATAGATCCCCAACCCTCAACCTCTTACGCAACAATCCCCCCAGCAGCACCTCCCGCTAATATATCCCCTTATTCATCCGCCACAGTTGCCCCCCGTTCTGTTAAGTCTACAATAATAGATCCCCAACCCTCAACCTCCTACGCAACAGGCCCCCCAGCAGCACCTTCCGCTAATATATCCCCTAATTCATCCGCCACAGTTGCCCCCCGTTCTGTTGAGGATGATATAACGTTTGAGTTGGTGCGCTCCGCAGCCCCCACCCCAGCCTTGACTAGAAATCGGTATAGAGTCAGGGTCGACCCTAGAGCCATGTATAGCAATGGAATTGAGCGCGGGCTACGCCGGGTTGTACAGCGTATTGTAGAGTTTGCTCTTCAGAATCGCGACGAGCGTGAAGTCAGGACGAGTCTGTCCTTCGGATTCGGGTCAGATGACGGTGATGTAGATGATTATTGGGTAGTAGTGCCATTTAGACGTTTGGCGGCTGAAGATGTAGAATATATATTAGGACGTATAATGCAAGCTGCCCAAAGTAGTATAGCCTTCAATATGGACAACTTCACGGTAAATATTGATCGTGTATTCCGTGTTGCGGGTCATAGTGCCATACCGTATACTCTTAACCTCAATTCTCAAGCTATTTATAGACGGCATATAAACGTCGATCGTGGTTGCGGCTTTATAGCAGTAGTCTTGGCTAACATGTTTACTGTACAAAATACACGGCTCAAAAAATTTGGCTGCCTACGGTCGTGGAACGTGCCCGTAAACTAGCTGTAGACTGTGAACTTGAATTTGACTGTAATATGGGGCCTGAAGAGCTGAGAATGGTAGAACAGGAAATGAATGTCCGTATAGTTGTATTTGGGTTGGATGATCGTCGTAGGACTGTGTATGTTTTTAAAAGCTGTGTGAGAGATCGTACAAGACCCCTACTTATTTTAGGATTGTCGGGACAACGTATCTCCCCATCCGTAATATAAGGTGGCTTTACGCGAGTTATGACAAAAGTCGAAAATATGGGAGACATCATGATTTGTGTAAGGGGTGCCTCGAGTTTGCGGATGATATAGTGAGACATTGTAAAGAATGTCACATGGTATGTGAGCAGTGTAAAAGCACCAAATGTGAAAGCCGTGTAGTTGAAGCTGAGAAGAGAGACTGTGATGTGTGTAGACGCACATTCTTCAATAATAACTGCTTTGAGCTCCATAAATCAACTGGCACGTGCAGGAAAATGAGAATCTGTGAATGTGGTATGTTTCACACAATGGATAATTGGGGAAATTTAAGCACAAGTGTGACGAAATTCACTGTCCTACATGCCAGGAGGAGTATAAGGCGGATGGAGTAAAGCATGTATGTTATATGAAAGATGCTAAGCCTAAAAATAACCCTTGTATAACTGTATACTACGATATAGAAACATATACGAACGCTGAAACCAAAGAGGTAATTCCACATTTACTTGTGAGCCAGACCATCTGTGATGAGTGTATGGGGATCGAATGTGACGAGTGCCCCAAATGCGGTAAACGGACAAACGTTTTTAAAACGAATGTCCATATAGTCCTGTGAAACTATTTGTCCTATATTGTCAAGTTAGCCGACAAGTTCAAAAAAATGACTGTGTATATTCTCGCCCATAACGGGGCAAAGTTTGACACGCAGTTCCTTTATAAGGAGTTGCTTGAACACGAATCCTCTGAGATATTTACAGGTGATCCATTGAAAAGAGGCAACAAATTAATACAGATGCAAATAAGAGGCAATGTACAATTTAAAGACACTTTATTATTCACACCTTGTAAATTAGCAAAGCTACCCAAGGTGATGGGGTAGCAGCTGAAGTTTCCAAAGGATACTTCCCTTACACTTTCCTCACCAGCGAGACTTTAAACTACGTAGGCCCACCACCACCCAAACATTATTTTAACTATGACTGTATGAGTGTAGATGAACGTGAAGACTTTGATCGATACTACAACAGTTTTAATGAAAGTAACCCTTATAATATAGCTGATGAATGTGAGCGTTATTGCGTGAATGATGTGCGCGTGCTTAGAGTATGTTTCCAGGCCTTTAGAAGGATGTACATAGGCCGTTTCAAATGCGATCCGCTGCAAGTCGCAACCACCATCGCGTCATTATGTTTTACGGTGTTCAAGAATAACTTCATGCCTAAAGACACCTTAGCCATTATTCACCGAAACAACCCCGCAGTTACGGACACAAGGCTATTTACTGGCTCATACACCTACAGCAACAGACAGGTGTATACATAAAGCACGCCCGCAACACGGGTGAAGTACCCATTAAGATTAATGGACGTGTTTTTTGGGTTGATGGGTTAAGTGAAAACCGTGTCACTGGTGTGAAGACTGTGTACTCCTTTAACGGATGCTGGTGGCATGGATGCCCCCGTCCTGAGTGCGGAATCGCCGGAGATATCCACGGTAGATCTCCTGCCGACTGTCTTGCATGGACCCGCACCCGCGATCAACTTATAGGATCACAGTTCACTCACAAAGTCTTGTGGGAGCATGAATATGATGCACGGATGGAGACAGACGAGGTGTACCGTGAGGAAATAAACACGATCAAGCGTTCAATGGTGCTGGATCCTCTCAAATGTGGTGATAGCTTGTTTGGAGGACGTACAAATCCATTCAGACTATACTTTCCACCTACGGAGGGCGTGAAGCTCCATTACTACGATTTCTGTTCTTTATACCCATACGTGATGAAGAACAATCCGTACCCCGTGGGCGCTCCTGAGAAACTGGTGGGACCTAACCTGCCCTCCATCAATGAATTTTCAAGAAATTTGAATGATCGTTACTTTGGGCTCTCTTTCGTAGACGTACTCCCCCACGCAATTTATGGATGCCAATCTTACCTGTCGTTATCGACCACAAGCTCATGTTTCCCCTGTGCGTGAAGTGCGCGGAAGAGAATAACGGCGATTGTAACCATATACCCCACCAGCGTAAGATCAGAGGCGTATATACAAGTCCTGAGCTGGCCCTAGCCGTACGCCATGGTATAGAATACTGAAGATACATGAGGTGTGGAGGTTTCAGAAGCTACCCAACCTTTTCACACCATATATAAACGCATTTTTGAAGGATAAGGTTGAGGCATCAGGGTATCCGCGAGGAGTTGATACCGAAGATGAAAAGTCTGCCTATATTCAACGTTACCGCGACCGCGAAGGTATACAACTTGATCGTGCCCAAATTGCAAAGAATCCTGGCAAGCGCTTTAGTGCAAAGTTGTGTCTAAACAGTCTATGGGGAAAATTTGCACAGAATACCGGCAAAGGGAACATTCATTTGGCACAAAGTTATAGTGATGTCTGGGATTATGCCAATGCTCCCGATAAAGAGGTCATGGAGATCGTGAATGTAGGTAATACTTACATAATAAAGTACAACAACACTGAATTGGCCACAGATACCTCAAGGGTTACAAACATACCTGTGGCCAGCTTCACAACAGCCTACGCCCGTATAAAACTTTGGGGTCTATTGCATTCTCTTGGGCGGAGAGTATTGTATGCCGATACAGATAGCGTGATATTCACAGAGAGGGAGGGTGAATACATGCCCGCTATTGGGGAGTTCCTCGGCGAGCTCACTGATGAGATCAAGGATGAGTATGGGGACAACGCATACGCCGACTCTTTTGTCTCAACAGGACCTAAAACTTATGGGGTACGGGTCAGGGTGGGGGAGGATATGAAATATATCGTGAAGGCAAAGGGTATTACGCTCAACCATGCGAATCGGCGGGTTGTTAACTTTGAATCGTTGAAGGATCTAGTGTGTTTGGACGATGATGAGGGCGAACGACCTCCCCAACTAATTGTAGGCACCCACAATTTTCGGGCGCAGAAGCTGGGGGCGTGAAGGAACTTAGGGGTACGAAGGTGTGCCGTAACACCTATAGGAAACGTTACCAGTTACCTGGTACCTATGATACCGTACCCTTTGGATACCATAACTTTTGATGCGCCTATTGTTAACTTACTTATGACACGTATTTGTCTTGTATATAATCTTTGATGTATCTATTGTTAACTTATTTATTACACGTATTTGTAAATATATATAACTTGAATATCTCGTTTATTAAATAAATCATGTTTCAATTAGCGTTTCACTTTCTCCTTTGTGTGTGTGTGTGTGTGTGCGCAGGTGAAAGTTCTAAGCTCCGCCCACTGTAAGATCAGCAACGTGAGTCATGCTACTATCTGGGATTCCCTGCGTGGTCAGTCGACTGCAGTAAGCCCTTGAGATCAGACGTGTATTCGCCAGCGTAGAAGAAAAAAGGAGATCAGACGTGTATTCAAATGGCTACCTTTAATATTGCTTGTACAACGTTTATGAAATGGTATTCAGCAAAGTGTGAAGATGTGGTGGATACCGAAAAACTTCCTATTCCCCCTCCTATGCCTCTTTTAAAACCACATTGGATTGTGCGAAGTTGCAAGATGTACAAATACTCTACGGATGTTCTGGTGAGACCGTTGAAGGCTTTCGTTGCACAGACGATGTGCTGAAGTATGCTGTAGAGCTAAACTTTATAAAGTCTCACATATACCGTGAAGTAAAAGAAACAACGCGTGCAGAAGAGAAGCAGCAGGTATGGATAATGAGTCTTGTGGATGGGTGGTGACAAGCGGTATTATGTCATGTTACACCATGTCGATTACTCATACCCTACGACTGAAAATGTGAATCTCGTGATCATGGACAATCTTAAGTATTTTTATCACTATATTAATGTATATCATGATGAGGTTCGTAGTGAGGTTGTGGCTAGTGCCCTGCGTGAGTTTTTAACAGACTTTAGACGAGTATCGTTTGATGGGCAGAAAGGAAAAATATGAGCATATGTTCCTCTCAAATAGTGCGCCGGAGTGTGAAGATGTTTAGTAAAACATTATAAAATGTGCCTAGTTCGTGAAAATTATCCTGAGGGAAACTGTCTGGTGCGTAGTCTGGTAGTGATAAAACCGAAATTAATTCTTGTAGCGGAAAAACACCTACCCAATATGTACAACAATTCGATTATGGTGCGACTCGCGGATCATACGAGTTCGAACAAGCCCATTCACGTATCATCGAGTCAGCCGCCCATCGAACCGTTCCTGCCTACCTGCGTGCCTCACACGGCTCATAGTTATCTCAGAGCTTGAACCGAGTGGACGTGCGCTCCTCGAATACGATGGAACTTCCTTTGAGCAGCATTCTCAACGCCTCGTACGATGTGTCCGTGACGAAATCGTTGCGCGTGTTCAGGCGTAAATCCGGTACCGTTAGCTATGTACTGGAAACGGAATGTAGACAAACAAACAAACGGGTTTATTTAAGTGTCGAGGAGATGAATAGAATCTTCGTGATAGTTGAGAAGTGGAGTGAAGATCGTTATAAAATACCTGCTAACGTAGGTACAAGAAGAGAGCAGATTAGTGACGCACCCTCATACGCCGTTGTATGTACGTTGTGTATAAATAACGATCGGCCATGCATTGATATACGGCTGATGTGGAAGAATGCTTCTGATAATAACGCTCTTGTTCCTACGCGAAACCGTTTCATCCTCGACAGAATGTTTGAAATCGTCGGATTCCGCAAGCTGAAACCTATATTAGACGCGCGTGTTACGGATATGCTTTATTTTGATACAGTACTTGAATACGCATACACCGCTCTGCTCGATGGGTTTACCGAGTGTAGGGCTGAACAAGGTGAGAATGGTCTAGAGCTGGACGTTTATTTAAAAAGTTTAGACTCTTTGAAATACCATGAACTTTGGTACAAAGCAATTGACGGTACAAGGCTGAGCTCACCTACACCGTTCACCCTGAAGAACTATTTCTTTATATAACGCGCAGTTGTCGTAACGATTTAGAAGATTATTTCAATTGCCGCTATGTTGAGTGAAGACGAGTTCACGATTGAAAAGCTCGGGTCGGTAGAAATAAACCCTCGATTGGAAAAGCGTGTTTATAAACTTGTGTTTAATAATGTAGCTAACGATGAACTCTTTGTGCGTGCTTTTGATTGTATTCTAGACGTATTTAAAGATGACTTACCAACCGGTTGTAAAGTGGGAACAAAAATAGTACTGAACGATATGAAAGCCCTTCATATCGAATACAGGTTTCCCTATACTTTAAGCGGTGAAATATTATTAAACCGCATATACTGCGTAATGCAGAGCAATAATGATGTAATTGTAGACTCGATTAAGTGCGAGTTTAGTATTTTGAAAAAAAAAAGTGAAATGTATTTATATATTTAACATATTTGTGTGATATTTCTCCTGTACTGTTATATTGAAGGATTATATGCATATTCCTCGTTCATATTTCTATTATTATTGACCATTCAAATGTATATTTATTTCTATATATCTCCATAATTGTGTGTGTGTGTGTATATATATTTTTTTATTATATGCATATTCCTCGTTCATATTTCTATTATTATTGATCATTCAAATGTATATTTACTTTCTATATATCTCCATAATTGTGTGTGTGTGTATTTCTCCTGTACTGTTATATTGACGGATTATATGCATATTCCTCATTTCTATTATTATTGATCATTCGAATGTATATTTATTTTCTATATATTTATAATAAACAGAATGATGCAATGTTGTTTTACTTAATTCTTTTGGTTAATTATATCATGTTACGCTTTCTAAACCTACTAGCGGAATTCTAAACCAACTTTTAAGAAAATAAATGGTACAATCTGGCAACTCAAGCCATTTACAATTAAAATGGTATCTGGCAACTCTCCATAATAATGTTAAAAAGTGGTATCTGGCAACTCAGTCTTCGATTAATATATGAATTAATTAATTAAATATATAGCACAAACTGGTAACTCAGCCTTCTATTGAATACATGGCGCTATCTGGCAACTCAAGCCATTTACGACTTCTAAGCCAACTGGCTAATTAGGAGTCTATAAGACAACGCCTACTCGGCTGAAGTCTTAATATGCACTTGGCTCCTGCCAGGTGAACACCTCTCCTCCTTTCTCTCCTTTCTCTTGGGGGATAACGCCGCCTCCAAGTTTCATGACCCCTTGTTGCTCCTGCAGCATCCCCCACCCCCCTTTGCAGGGAATTTAATTTTTTTATTTTTTGCAACACCCCACCCCCCTTTGAAACATGTTGCATAACACCCCCACCCCCCTTTGCAACACCCCACCCCCTTTCAACATTGCGTAATAAATTGCAACATTCCTGCACTCTACCCTTTTGCGGCTATACTATTCACATCCAAGATCAACGGGTGCAAAGAACTAAATTACTGGGAAAGGTTACGCGAACTAGACCTATATTCACTGGAAAGGAGAAGAGAGAGATACAGCATTATTTACACTTGGAAAATAATGGAGAAACTAGTCCCTAATCTTACTTTAAACCCTATAACTCCCCAAACAACAGTGGAAAGTAGAAATGGTAGATTGTGTCGTATTCCCAAATTGAAGGCGAGACAGGGAACATCCTTAACCCTGAAAGAAAATAGTTTTGTGGTGAGAGGACCAAAACTGTTTAATCAGCTGCCCAAAGACCTAAGAAACACGAAGGGAGTTGCAGTGGACATCTTCAAAAGAAGACTAGACGCCTGGCTCAGAACAATCCCCGATGAGCCGGGCGTACGTGGCTATGTGAGGTGGAGAGCACAAGAAACCAACTCGCTACTTCACCAGACCAACTCGAGAGGAGGGGCGACAAGCTTGACCTTCGCGAAATGAGGAATCATCGCGCGGAACCTTTGTAAGGTTGTAAGGTAAGGTAAGGTATATATTTATAAACACATTTCATGCATTATTTCGGCCTATATAGCCTTCAGAATATAGGTAATTATGTTTGTACGTTTCTTTCCTTTTATTAATATCCAAAGATAATACATAAACTATATAGTTATGTCTTGTTTCTTAACCTCAGTCCCCTCATCCCAGCTCTACAAGTGAAAATTCTCTGGAGAAATCATTGTATTTTATATCTATTCTGTTTAGACTCAGAGCTCACAGCTATTATGATGTCACGTGATTTTTTAACACACAGACATCACAGAGAACATGTTTTGCACAAGCGACTAATTCCCCAGTGTAGAAAATGTACAGTAAGAATTCCATCCGTTTATTTTAGTTAATAAAAAAAATACAAACTTTTTGAAGTGTCAGATGTTTAAAACAAAAATACCTGATATTATCTATTAGCTTTATTTTATTTTTATTATAATAAATCACACGTAATACTAACCTATTATAAGAATATAAAAAATATTACAGATATATAAAATGGAATTATGTTATAAAAAATGTTAACCTGAATTCGAATATAACCATCAAAATTTATTTGTGTATTTCACTTGACATCGAGAATATTCTCTTGACTGAGTCGATTCGAAAATATACTCTTGACTGAGTCATCTTTTCTCATACGACTTTTCTTCTTCCGTTCATTTTTTCTATCCTGCTCCTCTTCATTCTCTTTCTTAGATATTGTCAACAGGATAATAAATTATCGTAACCAGTATGTTTGTTTTGTTCTACGATAATAGGTGGCACATAGGAACACGATATTTCAGCTGGAGACTAAAATAAACAGGAAATGCATATAACTTCATCATAAGAATTGCGGTTATAAAACGCTTTCACGTACGTGCTTTTACACCAAGTGAGTGAATTGTCAGTTTCAGAGTTTCGTTACATGATTATTACTAGAATCTTCTAAACTTGCCATACGACATTATAATAAATATGATGGAAGAAAAGTTGTTAACAGGAAAATAAGGAAAAGTGTACTTAAAGTAAAAACTTTGGAGTTCTGTCATACCATACACTCACTTGTACCCAGTATATCAATTACTAAGAGGAAAGTGTAAAATAAAGAACAAAATTTACATTAAACTAATCAACAAGTACCTTCCACTTTTAAAGGATGTTTTATATATTTGGCAAAGAAATTAAAAAAAAAAATCATCATTTTATGGCTGTACTGTAGATCAAACACCATTGTGCTGTTTGGAGAAAATATTTACATTAATTATACAGTATATTCCTTCGCACCAGGACTTATTCAAGAAGAACATCTGATTGCTGTCACAAATTCTTCCGACAGTGCGCATGTGTGTGTGTGTGTGTGTGTGTGTGTGTGTTGAAAGTTATACAGAAGTACTGAGTAATCTCTAAATTATACGAGCCTCCCCACGAAAAAAACGAGCGCTGAACAGAAAAACTATATTTGAATATTAAATATGGCACTTGGCACTTTATATGCACTGTCATTTTATGATATATATATATATATATATATATATATATATATATATATATATATATCCAAGTAATTTCCCTTAAGGTGACAATTTCAAGTTTATATAAACTTAATCACGGTTGCGTTTTAGAAAAAGCAAATGAACAAAAATTGCAAAAGTTACTGTTATGAATTCACTGATGTTATC
Organism: Bathynomus jamesi; assembly: GCA_023014485.1. Lineage (NCBI taxonomy): Eukaryota > Metazoa > Arthropoda > Malacostraca > Isopoda > Cirolanidae > Bathynomus > Bathynomus jamesi. The sequence continues at coordinate 259,900 of JAJOZX010005686.1, read as the reverse complement.
ATTAGTTTGTAAATTTTACTTTCTGTATAATGTATATTATATGTACTTTTATACTACATTACGAATTCATAAAAAATACTATCCTCGTAAAATACAAGGTCTTGGGAATAATCTTCAAAATAGTACTCCAAACGGCTGAGATTTTCTTTAACTTTATGCTTCTCAACTGCTCACGAGGGAAGAAAAGGAAGAAGAATAGCGTGGGTATATATATATATGGGCAGAGCTGGGCAATAAATACATTGAATGTATTTAAATACTAAATACTAAATACATGGGAGAAATGTATTTAAATACTAAATACTAAATACATTTTGCGAATGTATTTAGATACTAAATACAAAATACATCAATTGTATTTAAATACATTTGTAAATACATTTTAAATACATACAAATTTTAACATGCATTCACTAATTCACTAAGCCATGACACGCACACGATAAAGAAATCAACCGCTTTCGACTAAGAATGGCACACAACTGATTGAACTGACACGTTGAAACATGAACCATGCTGTACTACACTGTCGACGCGTCGTACTGTGCTAGTACAGAACGTGTATTAAACCAGTAAAAGTATTTACATTTTTATATTTTGAGTATTTAAATACATTGTATTTAAATACTCATTAAAGTATTTAAATACTATATTTAAATACATGAAAAACAATGTATTTATAAATACAGTTCTAAATACACAAATGTATTTAAATACGTATTTAAATACAAATGTATTTAAATACTGCCCAGCTCTGTATATGGGTATGTTGAGAAGGGCATGTTTTGCATCAGGATGTTTCTTACACATTACTGTTTTAAGATGTAATACTTTAAATAACTTTCTTTTGCTACGTTATAATTTTATTATGGCTTAAGTTTGAAGGTAAATCTCGTTGTTTTTAATATCTTTTCAACAGCGATAGCAAACAAAAAAATATATTCTTTATTTGTCTGCTCAATCGTTGTTATTATCCCATTTCTCTGAAACTGTATTTTGCTGCGTTTTATTTCTTATACTAAAAAATATAATAAGGTTAATAGATAATATAATAGATTCTCTGCTGTAAAGGATATTTATTTAACTCATCATATAACTAACTTAGATATGAAATGTATTTATTAAGATATTAAATGTATTTAGATACTAAATGTACTGATTTCGCTAGAGAATTTTCAATTGTGGAGATGGAAATAAGGGACTTTAAAGAAAATGAAACGGGCAAACATATATTTCTGTATTATAAAAGCTAAAGCAAATTTCTATTTCAATTATTTTACGTGCTACGCGTCTTCTGTTGTCAAAGAAGTGGATGTCAGTAACAAAATCCTAGCATGCGTATCCTGGCATACGTGAGGAGCAAGAGTACGCTCCTTTTGTGTTGTTACTGTTCATTGTGTTCTTGTTATTTATCCTGCATTAGTTGCATTTCTCTGTGTTGGTCTTTCAGAATATATTGGCAACATATGCCCGTGAATGCCCAGATTTTTTAGTAACCTCTCTCATTTTGGCAACAGCCTCTCACACGGCCCCGGATAAACAATGAAATGTCTGTGACTTAATTAGTTACAGGTAACTAGTTACTCAGTAATGGTTATTTTTTTGAGTAACTGTAACGGTAACTAATTAAATTTTCCTGTCGAACATTTGTAACTGTAACTAGTTACAAAAAATCATGAATATTTGTAAGTTCAACCAGTTACTTTTTCTGTGAGGGCAAAAAATTAGTAGCTACTTTTTTTTTCATAAGCCTTCCTCAATGTACATATTGTGCAAATTGCAAGTTTATTGACTACATAGATCTAATGTTAATAAGATAAAATCTTGTTGTTCATTCGTTAAATCACAACAACCAATTTGAAATAAATGAACAATCTTGGCAAGTATCACTTGTCAGGGAAAATACTTTTATCAGGATCAGATGCTCACTAAAACCGGGAAAAATGTCGACAGTAACTTTTGAAGTAACTAGTAACTAGTTACTTTTTGGAAACAGCGACTAGCAACTAGTTACTTTCCTTAGACAGTAACTAGTAACCGTAACTATTTACTTATTTGAGACAGTAACGAGTAACTGTAATTAGTTACAAAACAAACTACCTGTCACAACACTGGTCTTGAGAACAGTTTGGTTTTGACATGTCAAAAATATGAATAGTGTATTAACGAAACACGTCGTTTTAAACACGCTTGGAAGACAGGTTGGTCGAATTGTTCTGGTAGTACATATATATAATCAAACCCACAAAATAAAACCAAGAATCCCTTAATAGTAATGGATTCGGGATTCAATCAAATAGTATTTTCCCACCACTCAGTGTATGCATGAGGTATAGTCGGGTTGGGTGGAGAAATTGTCTTTTCTTGAGTATCATCAATTCATCATTAAGAGAAATAAATATAGTTTTCGAGTTTAAAGGAAATCAAATACATAGGTGAAATCTTTATTTCAATATGGAATTTATCATTATAAGATTAGTATAAGAACGGGAAATAACTACGGTATGTGTTTCTTTGACACGTACAGAATCTTGATCATAACAAAAATTTCGCGAATGTTGTAAGATTTTATCGCAAGCTCTAAATCTTGAAGAAATAAAAAACTTTAGAATCCTTTTTTCGGAGGGGGGGGGGTCTCAAAATTTCACTGTAATTTTGCTTCCTGTATTTTTAAGTTTAATAACCTTTTTACGACTTTGACGTTACTTACACGCGTGAGTGGTTAAGATAGTTTAAAATTTGGCTTGTTTTTGCGTTACTTGCTTTTAGTTTGTCTTCTTTCATCAAGGCATATTGATTTACTTGGTCACATCTTTACTGTTTTTATTATTTTTAAAATTTATGCCAGTGGCGAGATGTTTCCACATACCACCTTTTTGATGGGGGGAGAGCAATCAAACCCACACTACTCATGAAATGCGAACGTGGCCCGAAAAGCAAGGCATCCATCGTCTTCCAAAGCCTGGCCAATTGCCTAACATAAATCCAACAGAGAATGTGTAGCATCTTCTTAAAAAATATGCAAGGCTGAGGATATGAATTCACCATCTGCGATTCCATGTTTGTGTTACCTTAAGACACTAGCTCGCATTTGTTTGTTGCAGATGAATTTATAATTCTAGGTTAATAACAGGGGAATTGATCTGTGGGAAAAAAGCCTAGATATATCTACGAGGTGTGTTAAAAAAATTCCCGGACTGATCCCACAGAAACTTTCTGGTAACACTTACGAGCTAATTGATATTGTCCCCTTCCCTTCAAAGTAGTCTCCTTGTGCACCTATACATCGCTCCCAACGGCGTTTCCACTTTTGAAAGCATTCGTGGTAGGCCGTATTCCTGACCCCCTTCAGTTCGTTTGTTGCATTTTGAATAATTTCTTCCACACTTTGAAATGTTCGACCTTTCAATGCAAATTTAAGTTTGGGGGAAAGATAAAAGTCTGCCGGGGACAGATCTGGAGAATACGGGGGATGGGGAACGACTACGACGTTGTGCTTCGCCAGGTACTGCTGAATTGACAACGCTGTGTGTGCGGGTGCAATGTGCACTGTCATGGTGCAACATCCACGTTCCAGCGTTCCAACTTTCAGGCCGTTTTCTCCTTACTGCGTCTCGCACATGCTTCAGTATTTCCAAATAAAACTGTTGGTTAACTGTTTGACCTCTAGGGGCGAATTCGTAATGAACGAGTCTGTAGTAATCGAAAAAAATGACCAGCATTGTCTTCACATTCGATTGGACTTGCCGTGTTTTTTTGGTCTCGGGGACGTCGCGCACTTCCATTGCGATGACTGTTGTTTTGTTTCAACGTCATACCCGTACACCCACGTCTCGTCACTCGTAACGATGTTTCTGAGAACATTTTCATCAAGATTAGCACGATGAAGAAGGTGTTGAGACACAACAACACGTTGCTTTTTCTGCTCGGCAGTCAAGAATCGTGGCACAAATTTGGCTGACACACGACGCATCCCCAAATTCTCTCTCTGAGTATCGTGTGGCATGATCCTATCGAAATGTTTATTTCGTCTGCGACTTTCCTGACTGTCAGTCTACGGTTCCCTCGAATCATTTCACGAACACAAACAACAGTGTCGTCAGTTCTTGAAATAGAAGGGCGTCCCACCCTTGCATCGTCTCCGTCGACGTTCGGCATTCCTTAAAGCCCTTGTGCCACTCAAAAGTGGTTGTCTGACTTGACTTAAGGCGTCATTGCCAAATGCTGTGTTCAGCATGGTATGGGTTTCAGAAGCAGTCTTGCCTAGCTTAACGCAAAATTTTATGCACACACGTTGTTCTTCAACAGTAGCTATTATTCAAATGCACAAAATGCGACAAAACACACAAAATGACTTCACAAAACAGTAAATATTGAGAGAACAAAATATGATATCAACAAGCGGTAACCGTCTTTGGACACAGAGTGAGTCACACTACAACATGCATCACGTGACGCGTATGCGCGTCATGTGATGCGCACGCAGCATAACCAGTTGGGGAACTTTTGAACACACCTCGTATTTTCTCAGTTTCCTGATATGCTATTGCTAAGAAACAGCAATACTCCAAAATGCGCAAAGTTTTCTAATGCAAATGAATATAGCAAATATTTTACAATGCCTTCAGTTATGAATCACCTTTCTATTATGTATATATTATTGCGTATGTTGATTTTGGTACTTTGCTATATGTCTATCAATCCACTTATCTATCTAGATTGATAGATAAATAGAAGGTAAAAAATGTCGTGGACGATATTCCTAACTTCTTTCTAAATATAGAATTAGCATGGTATGATATCGTGATATTTCTGTCAAATGTTGTTAATGTCATAATATTTGGGAATTTGTACTATTAGAAAAGAGAATTTTTAAAGTTGATGCAACCGGATATATTGTGAACTCTCAATAATTCATATCTTACCCAAGAATTTCCCTCAATTTTTGTTTGTGTTATATATATATATATATATATATATATATATATATATATATATATATATATATATAAAACTGATCATCTGCCTGAATTTGAATAACGTCATTTTTATGTATAAATATGATCTACATACTGCCAGACTACTGTGTATGTAAATACAGTAAGTAAAGACCCCCTGTAATGTATCCAAAAACTCATGATCTTCACTTGCCCCACAAACACCTTTAAATGGGAGACCCATAATGGGTGCACACACATTTCTACATTACTGTACAGTCTTTACAGCCACACCTACACTTTTCCTCGTAAGTGTATATATTGTAATGTATATGGTTGTAAATTTTGACTTGGTCCGCAATCGATATGGACCGTGACTTGATGGATACCGTAATGAAATTGACTGGATTCTTTGGATCTGATATATTTGCATGTCCGTTATAAATAGATATAGAGTGTAACATTTGTGGATAGTAGTCTATTATGACTTGATCCTCTGGATCCAGAGATTCTATCTTTAGTTTTAAATCGATAATTAATTAGTTTTAAATTGATAATTATTTAGTTTCGTAAAAATTGGTCGTTGCCAAATTACCGGCAGTTTTTACATAAATTTCTTATGTTCTTGTGGTTCGGAACCCACGTAAAACTGTAGGTCCCCTCCGCCACCACGGAGGACATACACAATACACGATTACGAACACAGTTAGGTAGACCAGCCATGAGTGGATCCTAGGGTCTTTGTTGGTCTGAAACATTATAACATTATAACATTATAACACACATATATATATATATATATATATATATATATATATATATATATATATATATATATATACACACACATACACGTTTGTGTGTGTGTGTGTGTGTGTGTGTGTGTGTGTATTGATTAACTGTCTGTATGACACTGAGTGTAACCCAAAATACCTTTCAATAAAGGTGAATCAACTTTTATGTTTATCGGTGATTATCCCTTCGTCCAAGTGTCAGAAACTCCCTTTTGGCTCGTAACTTATTGAAGCCCTTTCCAAGGTAACGTGGAATTATTTATACTCTTCCGTGCAGCCTATCCCACACTAATTATTTTCCGTAATCGTTCATGCTTTAGATAGAACATCGGACACTCTAATGGAGTCCTGTTATGTTTTTTCGTTGATAAAGGTTAAATAAAATCAGTTATTCGATTATGGATTATTTATTGTCTCTGTATTATTCCTCCGAAACAGTTTAAATTTTCTTTTTATACGATGGAATTTTTAGTTAATAAATTACTTTTTTCTATAAAATATTCTAAAGAAAGAAATTTATTACTCGTGAGAAGAAAAAAAGGTGTTTCTATCTCCGAGACTGTCAACCGCTTTCGTTGAAAACAGATTATGAGGACTAAAAATGGAATGGAAAGAGCTTAGAAATGAGTACGTCATTAATGCAATATAGAGATTTTTCAGATAAGCTACAAATAATTAATGAAACTTATTTTCCATTTCTCTAATTTTAGTAAAGTTAGCCTCGTTGCATGCGTGTGTCGCTAAAAAGTACACACACAAAATTTTATCTGCATTTAACCTACGCAAGGCGTTCACTACAATGCCTTTCTAAAATTATTTATGGGCGAGTCAATGTAGAGCATGTGGACTCTGTGGAGTATTTAAACGATTTACGTCAAAAGTCATTTCTTGACCTACTGATTTATGACGGGGCTATAGCAATCTAGAGGATACGAGTCTAAACAACATGAATAGAAATGAAGTGGGTGGTTAATGAAAGTTTGAAAGGATCATCATCATCACTCTCGTACAGTGTACTGATTTGCAAAATATAATTTAACCCGAACATGATCATTAAACTGAAATTTAAATATTGTGTGCACTTGAATACATGTGATCCTCATGCCTGAATGTACAGGGTATTTCAAAAGTCTGAAATAATAGGAAATATTTTTAATCTCTCTCTCTCTCTCTCTCTCTCTCTCTCTCTCTCTATATATATATATATATATATATATATATATATATATTACACACAGACCGTGCATGGAACAAGGAACTCTTCTGAGAAAATTAAATCCACTGTAGTCCGAATAAGTAATGGTAAATGACAAATACTATAGATTTCTTTTTCCTAATTTTCAAAAATATATGCTTACAGACATAAAAAATAGTAAAACAAGCTTAGCAAAAGATTAACAAGTAGTGATAAAGGGTAAAAGATATTTTAACAAGTATCGTCAATTTCATACGTTCCCGAACTGCTATTGAAATTATTTTTAAAATGGATGAATGCACATTCTAGAATATTCCTTTCGGTTATATCTTTGTTTTTGACGAGAACTTTAGAACCTCCCAATTAATACTATGATTACATCCAGTGCTGTAATGGTACTTTTTCTTGCCATACACTGCAATGTTGAAATTTTGACCTTTTCGTGACCTTTTCAAAATATTTGACATTTTCAAAATATTTGCATTACTATGCATATGACGCCGAATCGAAAGGTGTATATTTTATGACGATTCGACAATGGGAAGTCGGTTTAAAATCGTTGCAGTGGCGTATGGACAGGGTTCTACTCTTAGCTATACGGCATCCTTGAAATTTTAAGGTGGGGATACGTCGTATGGTCGCGTATCCCCCCCACCCCCCATTACAGCACTGAATTTTACATTTATACATATGTTTAAACAATGCATTAGAATTATTTGCTGTTCTACACACATATGCTGTTTTACACTGATATCTAAAGTTTTTTCCGTTTGACCTATATAAAGTGAGTTACATTGTGCACATCCGATTGAATACACACAAACAACAGCATTATCCAGGCTATTCTCTATTAGGCGAGATTTAACTGTATTATTCTACTTAAAGACTACGTTAATGCCAATTGTTTTAAGTAAGGTCGGAAGATATTTAAAATTTACATGATAGGGTAGGCTAAGGATATTTTTGTGATCAAATTCATTTACAATTACATTATTATAATACCTTTTCTTAGCTTTCCTAAGACAATTATCGAGAAATGGAATACGATAACATAATTTAATATCAATATTCATGATATTGCATAACTCAGAATCTAAAAATTCAGGACTGACAACTCTTAATATTCTGAGAAACAGAAAAAAAAAAGATAAAAGATTTTATCGAGGGATGATAGTCAGAATAAAAATGCAAATAAGAGTTGTTATTAGTGGGCTTGAGGAAAACTTCAAATTTGAATTGATTTGTGCATCTCCAAATTTTTAGATCCAGATCTAATTTTCTCTCTCTCTCAACCCTTTACCCAAATTGTAGTCATGATAACGAGAAGAAGGGAAGGAGAAAGAAAAGAGATGAAAAGAAGAAAATAGGAGAAGACGGAAGAAGAAACTTTTCCCTTTATAATCCCATCACACGCAGAAGCAGGATATATAGGCCCATATATATTAGGGTGGTCCTCCCTTATAGAGGCGATATTTTTTTTTGGTAATTTACATGCTCCCACCCAATAAAGTTGTTCCACTTAATAAGAAAATAATTCTGCTTCAATTTGAGCTCGATCGGATAATAATTAGAGGTGGCTGTCGAAGCTTGAAGTTACCACAAAACTGCCCGTGAGTCCCCCCCCACCCCAGGGATCCATGGATCACCACTTGGGAACCACTGATATAATGTGTAGTTAAAAGATTTTTATTTTGCATATATATTTTAAAATATAAGCGTTATACATAACACTGATGACGTACTATTTTGAATCGTCATGGCTGGCAAGACCACTCACTGTAGCTCACTGTTTAAGATCTTAGTAGGTTCAGGATATTTCTTCCTGTGTTGCTCCACGACTTTCAATAGGTATTGAAGTTGTTCTTCATTCTTAGTGTGTTTTCCACTATAATCCTGGATAAGTGCAATCCCGCGTTCGGCATTGTCGTTCACGACCTTGATGTTTTCAACTTTCCGAAGAGCCTCTTGAAACTCATCATCTGAGTCCCATGTTGACGGGTCTTTTTGCATAAATGCAGTATTGATATTGAGGGCCCGTATAAGCTTGAAAGAGTTTCTCGTGCTCAAGGAATCCAATGTTGGGAGATGATCTTGACGAAGGCCCACACGTTTAGGGCATTTTAGGCTGCCTTCCGTCTCATTAATTCCCTTTACAATTAATCTTTTTGTGTCTACTGATACAGAAGCATCAAACAGTGCCAATCCCACCATTTCCTCAGATAGGTACCACAAATGGCCAGCAAATTTAGATGCTGCAGATTTTGCCCATTTTAAGGATTTCGTTCAAAATTTAAAGTTTGACAGCCACCCCTAAATATTATCGGATCTGGTAAAAACTTTGCCAAAATAATTTTTTTATGAAGTGGAACTACTTTATCGGGTGGGAGCAGTAAAAATAAAAAATTCGTTTTTGAGGACCACCCTAAATATATATATATATATAATATATATATATATATATATATATATATATATATATATGTGTGTGTGTGTGTGTGTGTGTGTGTGTGTGTAGAGGTCAGACAAAGAAATTCCTTGCTATACAAGTGGCCATGAAACAGGCCCACACAGGAAACACAGATTTTGTGGTATTTTCCGAAACGACCACCAGAGGACGTCACGAAGGCCTATAAAATGCAGTTTCTTCCTCACATCATTCTCACTTCTCACTTGCCATTTTCTCGTCTTGGTCATCACGTCTCACTCTCAGCACCTTCGTCAGTAGCACCACTCGTCAAGCCACCCGCTCTCCGGCCTTCGCCGGAGAGCAGCCCGCTGTTCCTTCAAGGCTCCGGTCGAGCATACACGAAGTCAATCATCAAGGCCAGTCCGCCTGCAGAATCAATCCTTTGAAGCCCAGGTCCATAAACCTTCTAGTAGGCTACAAGCCATAAATCTCACTCCGCTCTGTACCTCTCCTCTTGAATCTCTTTTCACGTAGTGCCGCTTCGACCTCAGCCGGCCTCAGTCCTTCAAGTCACACTTCAACCATAAAAGAAACGAAGCAACACTTGAGGCGACTCTACAATTCCATCCTGCAAGAAACAACATCACTGCTTTAGGGATTTTCCGTTGGTCCCTTCGCAACAAGTCTCTACTGGCCCTCAACACTCATCCTCTCGCCTGTAAGGCCAGTCCGCCTGCAGAAGCAATCACCAGAGGCCCAGGTCCATAAACCTTCTATTAGGCTACGAGTCACAAACCTCATTTTGCTCGTCACTCATCCTCTCACTACATTTCGATCGGCGCCTGTTCAACAAGTACCTCAACAGGCCCTCTACAGTCTCCAAAGTCACATACGGCGAAACACAATACGGTCAACCCTTCACCTAGGCCTACAGTCTCCAAGGCCATCTTCGGCGAAACGCAATACGGTCAAATATGGTAAAATTTGGAGTTCTGTAAGGTTAATGGTTCTTGTTAGAATTTCGAACTGAGTTTTGTGAAGGGGATGATTGTTTGCATTACTATGGTTTCTAATTGCAGATTGTGGTGCGCTACTGAGGGGACGGTTGGTACGGACTGATAAGCCCAAATTTTATTTTTAACTTTTCTAATAGAGTTTGGAGTGTTGAGAGAAGGAAATATTGTTGTTAGGCTTAAATTTTGATCTACCTCATTATATACTAAATTTTTATACACTTTTCTCTGGTTTTGAAAATCTTCTCATTAATATTAAGAATTGTGAGATCCGACCAAATTTCTCGTTTCATAACTTAGTAAAACAAATGGAGAGTATCTCTTTTAAGAATTTTTATAATTTTAAACCCCATAAAGTATTTTCCCCCTTTTTAATAAGCAAGATTTTAAAATTCTTAATAATTTGAAAAAGGATAACTCTGTCGTTATTACAAGACCGGATAAGGGTAAAGGAGTAGTACTACTTGATTCAACATTTTACATCAATAGAATGGAGACAATTTTGTCGGATACATCTAAATTTAAAAGGGTAAAAGAGAATGTTTTGTCTAAATTACTAAAACTCGAAGATAAACTTAATAGGTTTTTGCGTAAATTAAAAAAAATAGGGTTAATATGTTTTAAATGACATGGGCTGGACCTGTAAATCAAAATAACTTTTTATGAGGTAGTTTTAGTCGCTTTATTCAAATTTGTCACTCATTTTTTGTGCAAATGCATATTAATGGTGAAAATTATGATACTAATAATATATATATAAATACACTCATTTTTGGTACGACGAGTATAATTTTGGGCTATTTTTTCGCTACTCTGCGACTTAATTAGTTTGGTGGTTTTTGTTCTGGTTATTTTTTTTTTATAATTGGATTCAGTTTGGTGGTGTTTGTGATAGAATTATGACGTGCCGCTCGTGTGGTTTCGACTTTGAGAACTTGATTTTCATGTGCCCTAGATGATTAATTAAATGATTAATGGAATGCCCGGTTAGGTCAACTGTACGCCCTTGATGATTGGTTAGGTTAAGTCGTGATATTTTCGTTAGTTTAAACGAAAATGACGAGAGCAAACTTTTCTGGTTAATTTTGAAGTGTTTTGCACGTTTCCTGTGGTAATGTGTCGTTTACGAGATCTCGTAACATGAACATGTTAGGTTATGCTTTATTGTATAAAATGTAGTCAAAAATACATTTTTCAACTGTATTTTGGTATGCTTTGTTCGAATATGACCTTCATTTCTTGTGCAAATGAACAGAAATACAGTTGTCATTGCATGGCCCAAGCACGTATTTCTGTTCATTTGCACAAGAAATGAAGGTTATATTTGAACAGAGCACACCAAAATACACTAGAAAAATGTATTTTTTATTTCAACTTCAGGCCATGTCATTTGCGACATAATTATCCAAAGCACACCAAAATACACTTGAAAAATGTATTTTTGACTACATTTTATACAATAAAGCATAACCTAACATGTTCATGTTAAAAGATCTCGTAAACGACGCATTACCACAGAAAACGTGAAAACACCTCAAAATTAACCAGAAAAGTTTGCTCTCGTCATTTTCGTTTAAACTAACGAAAATATCATGACTTAACCTAATCAATCATCAAGGGCGTACAGTTGACCTAACCGGGCATTCAATTAACCTAACCTGGCATTCAATTAACCTAACCAGGCATTCAATTAACCTAACCGGTTAATATTGGTTATTTCACCTAAATATCTTCTATGTTTTCGTATCAGGCACTCACTGTCACATTTCGGGCAAGTTAAGGATGAGAGAATAATGCCGTAATTGATAAAAACATCCAATGCTTTGTCTTCATCTAGGGCACATGACGAATCAAGTTCTCAAAGTCGAAACCACACGAACGGCACGTCATAATTCTATCACAAACACCACCAAACTGAATCCAATTAGAAAAAAAAATAGCCAGAACAGAAACCAACAAACTAATTAAGTCGCAGAGTAGCAAAAAAATAGCCCCAAATTATACTCGTCGGACCAAAAATGAGTGTATTTATATATATATTATTAGTATCATAATTTTCACCATTAATATGCATTTGCACAAAAAATGAGTGACAAATTTGAATAAAGCGCCTAAAACTACCCCATAAAAAGTTATTTTGATTTACAGGTCCAGCCCATGTCATTTAAAACATATTAACCCAACTGAATGCTCGGTTAGGTCAACTGAATGCCTGGTTAGGTTAATTGAATGCCCGGTTAGGTCAACTGTACGCCTTTGATTGGTTAGGTTAATTTTGAGGTGTTTCGCACGTTTCCTGTGGTAATGCGTCGTTTACGAAGTTCTCGTAACATTAACATGTTAGGTTATGTTTTATTGTATAAAATGTAGTCAAAAATACATTTTTCAACTGTATCTTGGTGTGCTTTGTTCGAATATGACCTTCATTTCTTGTGCAAATGAACATAAATACAGTTGTCATTGCATGGCCCAAACAAGTATTTCTGTTCATTTGTACAAGAAATGAAGGTTATATTTGAACAGAGCACACCAAACTACGCTAGAAAAATGGGAGCTATTGAAGAATAGGGACCCCAGCCTTCTTTAGTTAGCTTCATAAGACTAACTAACGAAAATATCATGACCTAACCTAACCAATCGTCAAGGGTGTACAGTTAACCTAACGATTGGTTAGGTTAGGTCGTGATATTTTCGTTAGTTAGCCTTATAAGCCTAACTAAAGAAGGCTGGGGTCCCTATTCTTCAATAGCGCCGAAAAATGTGTTTTTGATTTCAACTTCAGGCCATGTCATTTGCGACATAATTACCAAAAATGGTAATATTATCGATGACAATACATACAATTTTTTGTTCGCTTTTGGTTCTAATCCAGGAATTCTATACGGTTTACCCAAAGTTCATAAGCCAAATTTCCCACTAAGACTTATTCTTTCAGCCTGTAGCACATTCAATTATAACTTAGCCAAATTTCTCGTTCCCTTGCTTTCAAAACTTACCTATAATGATTATTCCATTAACAACTCGTTTGATTTTGCTTAGGATATAAAAGATATCAATCATGCCGATTCCTTACTATGGCCAGTTTTGATGTCTCATCATTATTTACTAATGTCCCGTTAAAAGAAACATTAGATATCATACTAAATAAGTTATTCACTACTAGTAATACTCTTATTAATGGCCTCACTCAGACTCAGTTTAAAAATCTCCTCGAAATAGCGTGTTTTGATAATCTTTTCATATTTAATAGTTACCTTTACATCCAAATTGATGGGGTAGCTATGGGTTCCCCGTTGAGCCCAACACTAGCAAATGCTTTTCTTTGCCATTACGAAGAAATTTGGTTGAAAAGTTGTCCCAATAGTTTTAAACCCGTATATTACAGAAGATACGTGGATGATACTTTCTTAATATTTAAAATCCTTCACACGTAAAACTTTTTCTTCATTGCCTAAACAAACAACATATTAATATTAAGTACACATGTGAAAACGAAACGGGTCTTTTCCGTTTGGGGGCTAGCAGCGAATTTTAATGAAAATCGATATACTAATGTAGTTTTGGTCACTGATTTCAAAAATAACTTCTTTTTTTTGAGAAATTAAAAACAAACCTGTTAGAGCACTTTAAATAATTAATATGTGTTTTAACTAGCTTAAACTAGTTACAGAGGATTGTGTTAAATTTAGCCAGAGTCACAAATTGCTACTGTTTATGAAAAAGTGTTCTAAGTGTGGGAAAGTGTGTTTCTTTGATAAAAATACCCAGTTCTTTCGCTGCCAAAAGCGTCAGTCAAACGGTAAAAAGTGCAACTTTAAATTATCCCAAACGAAGAATACGTTGTTTGAAGGATCCCGGCAGATCTGTAAAAGTAGCAGGAAAAAATCAAGAATTAATGCCCAGTTAGGTCAATTGAATGCCTGGTTAGGTCAATTGAATGCCAGGTTAAGTCATTTGAATGCCCGATTAGGTCAACTGTACGCCCTTGACGATTGGTTAAGTCACGATATTTTCATTAAAAACACATTAATTATTTAAAGTGCTCTAACATGTTTGTTTTTCATTTCTCAAAAAAAAAAAAAAAAAAGTTATTTTTTAAATCAGTGACCAAAACTACATTAGTATACCGATTTTCATTAAAATTCGCTGCTAGCCCTCAAATGGAAAAGATCCAACGAAACAAATAATAGTTTACCTTTCCTGGATTAGTCCAGGCAATTTGTAGTTAGACCTGGGCAAAATTGCATCAGAAGCTTTCTAAACTGTTTCCAGCTCAGGAACCATTGCCGAATAACATATCCAAAATCCGACAAAATTGGACCCCGGGAACACCCCCAAAAATGAAATTCAAAATGGCGGACTGGATGTTTCCTACGAAAAAAAAAAATATATGTAATTTACGCTTTTATTTATAGAGATACATTTGATGCTTTTTCTTTCAGTTGTAATGTTTTAAATAATTCAACAATATACAACACAACCAGTTATTACGCAAATATAATGTTATATAGCTTTTTACAGATTTTTATAATCAATAATACAACAATTATTTTTTCCCAGTTTCAAGTTATGTTCATTACAGAAGAAGTGATACCTGGTCACAAACATACAGAAATTAATCCTCTTCATCACTATCATCGGATAGATTACCGGTACTTGGGTTGTTATCGCAACCACTGATTTGGCACTCGCCACAAGCGGCTGAACAGGGCATTCCATTACGCTTGCATCCACATCTTGAAGTAGCACATTTCGTCTTGCAGGAGCAGCGGATCATGTTGAGTAGATAATTTGGAGCTGGTGGCTTGTCGCAGGCTGTAGGGTAGTAGGAATTATTCTTTACATACCAACCCCACTGTTCTGCATCGATCTTCTCTTCTGTAGACTTCCAGATTAGTATTTGAAAGTATGTGCGAAAGCTGTGGTACTTTGTGGACGCATCGGTAGGTGGCAAACGTTCGGGTGTAACAAAAGATTTAGCTGTAGCTACCTTTTCAACTAACATTCGATGACGTAGTGCGTTAGTGGATTCAAGTGTTTTGCAGCCATACAACAGAAGCATTGCCTTTCTTCCAGCGGCTTCAATGTCAGAGTGTTGGCAACAATCAGAACAGAATGTATTTGTAATGAACGGAGTTCAGCCACCTTCATCAGTGTGTCGAATGCTTTGGCTTTACCGATCGAAAAAATTCTGGATGTGCTATCACAGCCGTGAAAGCATGCACAAACAGGAGATACTTGCAGATGTCATTGCCTAACAATGATTGAATGCTGAGAATATCATACACAGGATTAGGAGATGGTCCCCGTCTTATATCGCTGCGATAGTACAACTTGAAACCACTGTCCTTGGCTGGTACAGAAGGAGAATCAGCAAGTCGGTGTCTTCCCCTATTACTGTTGTAGTTGCATTTTCTGATGAGGAAACTGCTGCACGAACGATGTCCACATCAGCATCCCCATCTGCGTTGTGAACAGTACACCCGTGCTTCTTCAACATCTCACCTACGAGGGAAATAAATGCTTGCTTGTTGTTTCATTAGCCAAGAAGTGTTCCTTCTGGCCAACAAACTTCATGCTTGGACTGAGATTCACATTTCTGCTTGTCTTGGTGCTGCGTCTTCTGTGGGTCATGTCCTTGATCGTAGGAGAGCTGCTGTAGCCATCAAAAACAATGATTGCTTTTCCATATGTTTTCAGAGTGAAATCGGCATATGAGTTGGCGATGCTGTCATATGTTTCATTGACGCCAGGAAACACGATGTAGTAGAGATCCACCATCCAATACGTACTGGTCTGTGCACTGAATTCTTGAACTTCTTCCATGCGTAAAGTGTCAGTGTATTGATTATTGCATGAGCTAACTGAGATTTATCGGGTTTCCTCAAGATACTTCGTGATTCGAACAATGCAGGAGGATATGCACACAGTTCGTAACACATGACATCTTCAAGATTCATGTCTCCGCCAGTGGCAACAGTCATCATTCTCTGAAACAGTAGTGCAGGATCTACTTCTATATCTGAAGCATCAGTGATCACAACGGCAGAAGCAGATCCTAGTGTTTTCACTTTGTCAGATCTTTTGGCAGAATATGTAAAGGCTTGTTTCCCAATCATTTTTACGACAATGTTCGTACCGATTGAATGCAATTGATGAACGTTAACTCCAGGATCAGCAGTTAGCCCTGTTACAATGTTGCAGAGACCCGAGGTAGAATGGAATGGGGATAAGGATTCCAGACGTTCAAGTACTTTCTTCATGTCATTACTGTCCCTGATTTGTCTACTTCCCCTCATTTCCTTGTGCTGTTCACTACTTCCAACAAAACTCTGGTGTATTCCTGCATTGCTAAGTTATAAGTGGAACACAGAGGCATAGAAAAGAGCCACGTTGTCCTTTGGATGTCTGTAAATCCACTTCCGCGTGTCAGTCCGCCTCTGCTTTTCAGGGAACGCATTAGTACTTGTTCTATCACCAGGTCTGTGCCGAGTCCGGCCCATAATCTGTCGCTTCTTCTTACCACAAACTTACCTTCCTGGAACATTTTGTTAACGGCTGGATTTTCAGAAGGCAAACTTAACATTTTCTGCAGGTACAGGTATATCGATTTCAGGTAATTGTGATGTCCGGCTGCTGCAATTATGGGGATGGTCTCCAGCATAGCTTGCAAGTGCAAATCCACGAGCCGGTTCTGTCTGCTGTTATCAAGGAACGTGCACTGTTGATCATTCGCTGATATTCCAACCAGAGTTGACTTGTTTGCGAAGTAGATTGTAGGTCAGTTTTCTTCGCATCCAAAGTGGTAGCAATCTGAGACAATGCATTCGAAGATTCCACATCCTCAACTGATTGTTTGGCGGTCATAACATCGTCGAGCAGGTCACAAGCTTCCTTATGGAGGTCATGAGGAGTTCCATCTTCGTTACGAGGAAAACGTCTGCGACTAGTAAGGTACTAAGAGCTGCATCTACTATCATATGACCACGTATCGCTCTTGAAACAGCTTTTCCAGACATCATGTGTTGCACGGCATTTGGTCCGTATATTTCTTGAAGTACTTCAGACAATCCTGAACCATTCATAAGAGTACCGACTGCTCCCAAAAGATTCATCAGAGTGTGAAATGATCCCAGCATTAAAACAATGTCCTGCAGGTCTCTCTGTTCATTGATGATTTGGGAAGCTTTCCAGAACAAAGGCTGATCAAAGGTAATAA
The DNA here is from genome assembly GCA_023014485.1 of Bathynomus jamesi. Classification (NCBI taxonomy): domain Eukaryota; kingdom Metazoa; phylum Arthropoda; class Malacostraca; order Isopoda; family Cirolanidae; genus Bathynomus; species Bathynomus jamesi. The sequence continues at coordinate 242,335 of JAJOZX010005686.1, read as the reverse complement.
TGCATGGGACTTTTTGATCGCGTGCTATCTTGCTCAAATATAGTAATGTCGAAAATATGCAGGTCATGTCAGTTGGCGACATATCTATGATGGGAAGGAACGTGATCGACGCCACACCTGGATGTGACACTTGATCCACCGTGAATTGCCTGCATTGTTCCGGACCAACTTGGACCTGATCTTTCTGCTGAAGATATCTGCCAGAGAAGACTAAGTCGACTTATGGTGGCAGTGGGTACTGGAAGTTCGCGGAATGAGATGTCCCTCAACATGCTTCTCGCGTGTCTATATTCCCTAATGTCAACGGTTGCAATCTTCTTAATGTCATTGTCACCAACATTACGCCTGTGAATAGAAGGGGATCTTGATCTTCGGAGTTATTGCGGCAATCATACCCATTCCATGAAAGGTATTCTTCCCATCCAAAGTGCAGACATCATGATCGACGTTATCTGCTGCTAGAAGGACTGCAGTGTTTTCATCAACAGTAAAAGAGCCAGACCCACTTGCCAGCGCCGCGTTTCTTTCGAATCTTGTTACTTCTGCATACGACGAACAGTAACCCAGCTGATGCAGAACGTCAATAAGGTACCTTGACCTAAAGTTGTGGTGTAGCTGAACCGACAAACCGATCTGTAGTGGACATAGTAATCCTCTAGGACGGGTTGCTTGCATAATGCTCTGCCCAATTGCACCTATTTTTCTTGAAGCATCCTGTCCCGCAAATGCTTTTGATAATAGCAATTTCAGACTGTTGGGAATGTAATCAAGAGCACTTTCTGCAGTGATGTCATTTGGAGATGGATACACATCTTTTCTAGGCGAGTCGACAGACTTGATATCAGTTCTGATTATTTTTGCAGCAGCTTCTACTAGGTAAATCTTCTGTAGCTATATCTATATCACATTCTTTCGACTTTTTGTGATAATCTATAAGAATTTCATTAGCTGTCTCTCGTAGTGTTACTACATCTGCCTTCCCACTTTCACCTGATATTATGATCTTGTCTCCGTAACGTTCTAAAAGCTTTCTCTTCATGTGCCTGCGTTCGTAGACAGAGCTCTGACTTCCTTGAAGATATTCCTCCATTTTGGAAATTAGGTCTCCAATCAACAGTTGTTCATCATCATTCTCTTCCAGGTAAGCACAGGTCTGAAGGAATGCTTGGTGTTGCTCTTCATTAGTTGGTCTCCCTTTCTTCGAATCATGATCGTCGGAGGAGTATGCGCGAGGAATGTTTTTTCCACTTCGAAAATTTACGCTGCAGGTGTGATGGTAGACACAATCTGCAGCAGGAAGATCACGAAGATAATACTCCAGACGGCTTTTTACATTAAACGACCATTCATCGCAGCGGCTTTCACAGCACCTTTTTATGGTTTCGGAGAACTCTGTAGTTCTTATTTTGACATGCTCTGATTTTGGTTTGTGTTTGGAAAAAAAGTCCACAAAGGTATCACAAAACAAACAGTGAGTAGCACTGGAAAATGCGTATTCATGAAAACGAGCACTTTTCCTTGGTATTGCCTCGGCTGCGGTCTGTCGCTTCTTTATTTCAATGGTCTTTTTATCCGTAAACCTTTTCCTACATACAACGTGAACACTTATTCCAGCTGTTGCAACAACATCGCTTCCACGGCTGCGGCTGGATGCATTTATACCATCTGCTCCTTTCTGCGAGATGTGAACCACTTCCTGTCCGCTGTCTAATTTCTCCTTACAAATCACGCACAATTCTTCAGGGGTCTGCATTCTTGAAGGCGGACGCACACCGAGTCAGCCGTACACCGAGTCAGTCTGAAACAGAAAACACAAATTAATAAACTGTGTTGCAGTATTTAAAAGGAGTACATAATAACAGTTTTAAAGAAAATGACAAGCACAAATACGCAGATTTGATAGTGGGTAGTAGGAATTAAAGAGTTGTATATAATATAAGTTTATAAAGATGTAGCAATGTCCATTCTCACATACACTCCATACAGTATATTTTATTTACATTACGTGACGTCATAGTTTAATACTAGCCGCCTAATACAATTTTTAGTGTCATATAGGTTAATTTAGAAACGAAAATGTGTTTTAAAACATTTTACTGATCAAGAAAAACGTCATAACTCACTCTACAAAGCGAAATTAAAATTTATTGTATTTCGTAGGAAACTGCCAGTCCGCCATTTTGAATTTCATTTTTGGGGGTGTTCCCTGGGTCCAATTTTGTCGGATTTTGGATATGTTATTCTGCAATGGTTCCTGAGCTGGAAACAGTTTAGAAAGCTTCTGAAGCAATTTTGCCCAGGTTGAAGCTATTTTTGCTCTAGATTGCCTGGACTAGGATGTTCTAGTTAAACGGGCTAATAACAAGTTCCAGACCTCACTATTTAGAAAACAAACTTTTACTGGTTTGGGAACCAATTATTTAAGTTGTATGTTTTATAAATATAAGATTAGCGCTATACTAACATTATTAACAAGAAGTTATCGAATTTGTTCATTACTTTTCATTAAACGAAGAATTTAAATTTTTAAGACAGTACTTTATTAATAATTATTACCCTTCTAATCTTTTTGACAACCAATTAAAGAAATTTTTAAATAACACTTTTAATACTAAACTCCCCATAACCACAGTACAAAAAGAAACCAGATATATTAAATTACTTTTTATGGTTATTTATCATTACGTATTCGAAGTGAAGTGTCCAAACTGCTGAAGTCTAATTATCCCCAAATAAATTTTAGATTCGCCCTCGTCAACCCACTTAAATTATCAATTTTTTTAAAGTTCAAAGACAAATTCCCCAAAACTGTATGCCTTAATGTTGTTTATAAATACACGTGCGACAGCTGTAACGTTGCGTATATCGGCAGTACTCAACTCTAACTGGAGGTACGCCTTTCTCAATATTTGGGCTTATCAGTCCGTACCAACCGTCCCCTCTGTAGCCCACCACAATCCGCAATTAGAAACCATAGTAATGAAAACAACCATCCCCTTCACAAAACTCAGTTCGAAATTCTAACAAGAACCAATAACCTTACAGAACTCCAAATTTTAGAATCTTTGTATATCTATAGAAACAAACCCTCCATTAACAACAATAATTCATCTTACAAATTACACCTCTTCTAACTAACCAACCAACCTACTTTCATAGATATATCATGCTTTCCAATGTAACTGACCATACAATTTTTTCTCAGTATCTGCCGAATATGGAGGTTGACGTAATCATTGTGTATTTACTAGTTGAGTTAATTTTAATTCAGTTTAATTTTAATGATTTTAATTTTCTTTTGTATTGATGTAATTTTAATTATTTATTATTTTTGTTTTAAGGTTTTAAGATTTATAATTCACTGATGATGACAAAAGATTTGTTGAAACGTCTGAGGTACAAAAATAAACGAAAATGTTTGCTGTTGTGTTGGTCCTTCTTTTCATCTGTAAGCTCCGTTTGGACCTTTTCCAGTTTGTGTACCGTTTTTCTTTTCAGATAAAAAATGAGTGATAATATCAATCTCTTTAGTTAGGCTTATAAGGCTAACTAACGAAAATATCACGACCTAACCTAACCAATCGTTAGATTAACTGTACGCCCCTGACGATTGGTTAGGTTAGGTCATGATATTTTCGTTAGTTAGCCTTATAAAGCAAAAATAAATTATATAAAAAACGGTACACAAACTGGAAAAGGTCCCTCCGTTTCCCTAAGGAGAAGTCAATAGCTTTGATATATATATATATATATATATATATATATATATACAGGGTGGGCCGTAAGTTTCCATACATAGGAAAAATAAACATTTTTTTATGGACAACCATTTTTATTTATATAATATGCTCTACATGGTTGCCATTGTTTTGAAAACACATTTCAATACGTGTTCCCCACTGTTGATGAACACGCATTAGCACAGTTGACGTTATGCTTGTAATGGCGTTGGTGATACGTTCCTTTAGATGATTTATGTCTCGTATCTTTTCCTGATACACCATGGCCTTCAAGTGCCCCCAAAGATAGAAATCAAGGGGGGTGAGATCTGGGGATCTGGGAGGCCACTCCACAGGACCACGCCGACCAATCCAAGCATCCGGAAACTGCTGATCCAAATACCGACGCACGTGAAGACCATAATTTAAATTTTCCTATGTATGGAAACTTACGGCCCACCCTGTACACGTATATATATATATATATATATATATATATATATATATAGATTATGGAATATGGATTACGGAAAACCTAAAGTAAAATAATTTAAATTAAAACTAATCTAACTTTTATACTTTAAAGTGGAACTATTCGCTTGTTTATTGACAAATTTTAACATTCAAACGTCATTTTACTCGCATTTAAAAACCAGATATTTCTGTCTCATAAAATTTAGTTAGATCTTGCTAAGTCTATGATACAAATTTCAGGTCTCTACGCCAAAAAGTAAGGGAATAGTTCCCATCCCCAAAATTCTCCCCAATCTTCGAATTCTTCCCCCCCCCCCCCACACACTCACTTCAAAAACTACTTGGCTGATCGTCTTGAAACTTTATATGTATTCATTATTCATCATGTTCTACAACATATTAAATTTCGATCCCAATCCAATATAATTATTATTTCGAAAATCGCGAAATATCCCCCTTAAAATGTTTTTAAAGCGACACAGTCACAGAAACTTTGTGAAACGTTTAAAAATGTTTTAAAATGTGAGGAGAATGTCACAGTGTTATAATATTATGTAGCGAAAATTCAACATCAAACTTATTATTTATGAAATTTTTTTTAAATTTCCATAATTTCCCGTTTTTCCTGAGAATTTTAAATTTCATTTCCCGGGATGATGAGAATTCTTGTCGGGGTATTAAACACTAGTAACGCCCTTTCACCGAAGTTAAGACTCTGAGGTTCGATTCTCGAGTTAGCGCAAAGGATCGGATTCGTCTGGCCTGAGCGCTGTGCCAGTTTCTAGCTCTCCCGACTGATTCTTATGGTTCTCTATATGTACGGGCTTTCTACCAGTAAAGTGTTTACTCCACCTTCAGTAGTTATCTCCTTCAGCATCGTCTCTCGACCAGTATGTCTTCCCTCTCCCCATAAAGTCACTATGGCACTTATATAATTCCCTATTCCCAATCCCCACTTTTGTATACCCGCCAAGAAAAGTAAAAGTATTTTTAATTTTTAATTCCGAATTAAATACCTAAATAATATGTCAGTGATTAATCAATTATATTAATATTATTTATGTTATTTATAAATTGTATAAAAATACTACACAAATTAATGTAAAACTTCAAATATTCATCTATAACCTGGATAATACGATAAGCCTATATATGAAAAAGGTTTCTCCTCTTTCTTCTTCCTTCCTCTTCTTCTTCTCTTTCTTCTTCCTTCCTCTTCTTCTTCTCTTTCTTCTTCCTTTTTCTTCTTCTTCTCTTTCTTCTTCCTTTTTCTTCTTCTTCTTCTCTTTCTTCTTTCTTCTACTTTCTTCTTTCTTCTTCTTCTTCCTCTCTTTCTCTTTCTTCCTTTTTTCCTTTTTTCTTTTTTCTCCTCTTTCGCTTCCCTTCTTTCCTTTCTCATCTCTTTTTCTCTTCCTCGTTTCTTTCTTCTGGTTGGCATGGTAACCATCTGGGTAAAGTAGAAATGTTGCAAACTCATCCACAGACATGAGTTCGTAATTGCATGAAATCGCCTTAAACTCACGCAAGGCCATCCATACTACTAATCTTAGACGCAGCGTAAACCTGTCTTGAGAATGAGTAAAATGGAATAACGTAAGAAAATGTTGTTTTTGTGTCTAAGATTCTTGTAGATGCATTTGTATCATGCTCCGTCAATACTGAACTAAATTTGCTTTTCTTAGAGAGTCCAGTGAAGACAGTTACTATAGAAGCGGTGGGCCTGTAGCCTTAGGGTTGAGGAGGGTTAAACCCTTATTTGGTGCCGTTCGCATTTTTGCACCTTAATTACCTCGTAGGTGATAAGGCGAGGATAAATACAGAATTTTTAAACGGCATGGTTTATCAGTAACTTTACCTGATACACTATTCAAGTAATCTAAAAAGAGTATTTGAAACCGGTTTTATCGGACTGGGAGATTAATTTTTTTCTAGAGAGAGCCCAGTGTAACCAGCCACTGCACAAGCGGTGCTCGGGGCTGCAGCCCTAGAATTAAGGGTTCAAACTCTTATTCAGTACTGTTCCAGATATACCGGGGTGTCAGGAAATGATTGCCCCCCCCTGTAGAGCAAAAACTAGAAGAGATAGATAAAAACCGGCGAGACCACTTGAAAGAGCGTTAAAATCTGAATAAAAACCATTATATTCTATTCCTGTGATTTTAATTCTTACCATTTTTTTCCCCACAGAAACCATGGCATCATCTATTTTGAACGATTCAGAGAAAAAGCGAGTTCTTGACCGCATTCGAGCTGTCACATTTCGTGAAGCAAAGGAAGCTGGTGCAACTTTTATAACTCGACACTGGGTGGCTGAGAGATTAAAAAGATCAGAAGACTTTGTCAAAAGGAATTGGAATAAGAATCCTGAAGATTGTGAAACAGAATTTCGAGGAGGAAGACCGGAGAAATTATCTCAAGAATCGAAAGACATTGTGCTTGCTGCATCACGGCGCCGAAAGAAGAGCTGCTCTGAGGTAGCGAAAGAGATACTTATCCGTCGTGGTAAGATAGTCAATCGGCAACTTGTGCATCAATTTCGAGTTCGCCAAGGCTTGAGTGCTTGGCATGAAATAGCTAAGCCACGGAAGAGTGATCTTAATATTGAAGATCGGCTATAGTTTTGTGATTATCTTGAGGAATGGACGGAAGACGATTTCCTTCACTTGGTTGTCAGCGATGAATTCTTCGTTTATGTCTCCAGAAAACCAAATTTTCAGAATGATCGGGTTTGGGCAACAACTCCTGATGAAGTCCCAGACGACTAGAAGTATCGAGAAATAGTAAAAAATCCAGCATGTGTGGGTGTTTTCATTATGTTCTCTATTCGGAAGCTCATCTGGGTTATCAAACCAAGAGGAACCAGTTGGGATGGGCCTTATTTTCGAAATGTAATTTTAGCCCAACATGTAATTCCGTTTTTGAAAGACCCCGAGTGTGTTTTGGATGTTGAACAGGCAACCTTTCTTCACGACAAAGCCCCCTGAATGAAAGCACTTGCGACTCAACAACTGCTTAAGGACAATAACATTGATTTTTTCGGAAATAATGAATGGCCTGGCAATTCTCCCGATCTTAATGTCTGTGAACATGTCGGATCCATCATGAAGGATCGGGTGGAGTCCTTAATGCTGGAACAACCCATTCAGAATCGGTATTCAACAGAAATTATGACTGCAAAGATCAACGAAGTCCTTGAAGAAATGAGTCATGATACCGATCTCTTTGAGACACTTCTGGGATCATACCCCCGTCGATTAATGGCCGTCAGAGCTGCAAATGGGGGCAACACCCGATATTAAAACAAGTGTTTTTTATTCAAAATTAAACGCTCTTTCGCGTGGTTTTGTCTGTTTTTTTCTATTCCTTTCAGTTTCTTCTGTACAGGGGGGAGCATATATATATATCGTAAAGAAACGACGCTTGTATAGGAGATATTCCGCGCAAGACGAGAGAGAGAGAACGGAACAAATGAAAAAATGAGGTTACCTCATTTTTTCATTTGTTCCGTTCTCTCTCTCTCGTCTTGCGCGGAATATCTCCTATACAAGCGTCGTTTCTTTACGTTATTTATACTGCGTGTTCTTTGCAGTTGAAGGTATATATATATATATATATATGATACACACAGACAGTGCATGGAACAAGGAACTCTTCTGGGAAAATTAAATCCACTATAGTCCGAATAAGTAATGGTAAATGACAAATACCATAGTTTTTCTTTTTCATGATGCTAGCCCGACGTGGGCAACGGGTCACTCTTTGCGAGTGACCCGTTGCCCACGTCGGGCTAGCATCATGAAAAAGAAAAACTATGGTATTTGTCATTTACCATTACTTATTCGGACTATAGTGGATTTAATTTTCCCAGAAGAGTTCCTTGTTCCATGCACTGTCTGTGTGTATCATAAAAAACTCAGGGGAGCATTCTGAGTTCATTCCCATATATATATATATATATATATATATTATATATAATATATATATATATATATATAAACTGCAAACACGCAGTATAATTAACGTAAACAACGACGCTTGCGTAGGAGAATATTCCGCGCAAGATGAGAGCGAGAGAACGAAACAAATGAAAAAATGAGGTAACCACCCGGGAATCGAACCCGGGATCTTCCGATTGCCGGTCAGATATGATAACCATTACACCACGGGCCTCACTCAATCAAATGCCGTAATCTCTCTACATACGCGCAGAAACCAATGCCCCAAGGGGGCACCTCCCGCATGCCGTACATTATATACATTTAAACTGCAAACACGCAGTATAATTAACGTAAAGAACGACGCTTGTATAGGAGAATATTCCGCGCAAGATGAGAGCGAGAGAACGAAACAAATGAAAAAATGAGGTAACCACCCGGGAATCGAACCCGGGATCTTCCGATTGCCGGTCAGATATGATAACCATTACACCACGGGCCTCACTCAATCAAATGCCGTAATCTCTCTACATAGGCGCAGAAACCAATGCCCCAAGGGGGCACCTCCCGCATGCCGTACATTATATACATTTAAACTGCAAACACGCAGTATAATTAACGTAAAGAACGACGCTTGTATAGGAGAATATTCCGCACAAGATGAGAGCGAGAGAACGAAACATATGAAAAAATGAGGTATATAATGTATATAATGTATATAATGTACGGCATGCGGGAGGTGCCCCCTTGGGGCATTGGTTTCTGCGCGTATGTAGAGAGATTACGGCATTTGATTGAGTGAGGCCCGTGGTGTAATGGTTATCATATCTGATCGACAATCGGAAGATCCCGGGTTCGATTCCCGGGTGGTTACCTCATTTTTTCATTTGTTTCGTTCTCTCGCTCTCATCTTGCGCGGAGTATTCTCCTATACAAGCGTCGTTCTTTACGTTAATTATACTGCGTGTTTGCAGTTTAAATGTATATAATGTACGGCATGCGAGTGGTGCCCCCTTGGGGCATTGGTTTCTGCGCCTATGTAGAGAGATTACGGCATTTGATTGAGTGAGGCCCGTGGTGTAATGGTTATCATATCTGATCGACAATCGGAAGATCCCGGGTTCGATTCCCGGGTGGTTACCTCATTTTTTCATTTGTTTCGTTCTCTCGCTCTCATCTTGCTCGGAATATTCTCCTATACAAGCGTCGTTCTTTACGTTATATATATATATATATATATATATATATATATATATATATGATGCAAACCCACAGAAAAAGGAAAAATGATTCCAAGGCCTTTCGTGTATTCAACAGTACACCTCGTCCGACAATGAATACACGAAAGGCCATGAAATCACTTTTCCTTTTCGGTTTGCATCATTCATTTATTTCACGTGTTTAATTGTAAAAATCTCTCTCTCTCTCTCTCTCTCTCTCTCTCTCTCTCTCTCTATATATATATATATATATATATATATATATATATATATATATACAGGGTGTCCCATAAGTCCGGCATCATAGGAGAAATTCATATTTTTCTATTTCTACAAACCATAATTCATATGTTTCTCTTTCTACAGGCCATAATGTCTGTGAGCAAGGAAGAACGAATCCAGATAATTCTACTCATAGGAAATCGGAGTCAAAGAGAGGCCGCTGCTGAATTTAACAGACTGCATCCAGACCGCGAGCCAATAACACAGAGTTGTGTTAGCAGACTTGTTGCAAAGTTTAAGGAAACAGGATCCATAGAAGGTAAACCACACAGTGGACCTTCAAGGAGGTCCACTGACGATGATGCAGCGACTGCTATCCTGGCTCATTTTAACAGAAGTCCCAATAAGTCTCTTCGGCGATTGTCCGCCGAGACAGGAGTGTCGAAAAGTAGCATCCATCACATTCTTCAGGCTCACAAATGGCATCCATATAAACTTCAGATCCTACAGAAATTAAGCGAAGATGATCCCGACCGGCGGATGGAATTTTGTGAATGGGCTACGGAACAATATGCTCGGGATGCCAATTTCCCGTCCACCATTCTGTTCAGTGACGAGGCTGTTTTTTATGGAAATGGTGAGGTAAATTGACAGAACACCCGCTACTGGTCTCAAAACAACCCTCACTGGTATACCTCTTCAAAGGAACAAGGTGCATCTCGGGTGATGGTATGGTGTGGCATTTGGAAGGATCGCATCATAGGCCCTCTTTTTTTCGATGAACATGTCACAGGAGGCACCTACCTACGTATGCTCAAGGAAGAAGCATTTCCCAGTGTCTTGAACGAAGAAGGAAATTTCCCAACATGGTTCCAGCAAGACGGCGCTCCTGCACATTACAGCACCCAAGTAAGAGAATACCTGTACCAACAATTCCCTGTTCATTGGATAGGACGTCGAGGGCCTGTGGAATGGCCAGCTAGAAGCCCGGATCTCACGCCACTAGCTTTTTATCTCTGGGGCCACTTGAAAGCGCTGGTATACGCAGAGAAAATTAGGAGTGTTGAACATTTGCGGCAGCGCATTATTGGGGCATGTAACACCATTACTCCTGACATCATTCACCGTGTGCTTGTTGACTGGATATCACGTCTGAATTTGTGTATTGAAAACAATGGTGGACATACTGAGCACGTTCTGTAAATAAAAGCTTTTGTTTTGCCTTTTTTAATTATTTTTCCTATGATGCCGGACTTATGGGACACCCTGTGTATATATATATATATATATATATATATATATGCATATAACTGCAATGACCGCGCAGTATATAAATGAATAGAAACGACATAAGTGTTAAGGAACGTTTCTGCACACGAGGAGGAGAGATAACGAATAATGAAAAATGAGGCGAACCGCCCGGGCGGTTCGCCTCATTTTTCATTATTCGTTATCTCTCCTCCTCGTGTGCAGAAACGTTCCTTAACACTTATGTCGTTTCTATTCATATATATATATATATATAACCTTACCTTACAAAGGTTCCGCGTGATGATTCCTCATTTCGCGAAGGTCAAGCTTGTCGCCCCTCCTCTCGAGTTGGCCTGGTGAAGTAGCGAGTTGGTTTCTTGTGCTCTCCACCTCACATAGCCACGTACGCCCGGCTCATCGGGGATTGTTCTGAGCCAGACGTCTAGTCTTCTTTTGAAGATGTTCACTGCAACTCCCTTCGTGTTTCTTAGGTCTTTGGGCAACTGATTAAACAGTTTTGGTCCTCTCACCACAAAACTATTTTCTTTCAGGGTTAAGAATGTTCCCTGTCTCGCCTTCAATTTGGGAATACGACACAATCTATCGTTTCTACTTTCCACTGTTGTTTGGGGAGTTATAGGGTTTAAAGTAAGAGTAGGGACTACTTTCTCCATTATTTTCCAAATGTAAATAATGGTGTATCTCTCTTTTCCTTTCCAGTGAATATAGGTCTAGTTCGCGTAACCTTTCCCAGTAATTTAGTTCTTTGCACCCGTTGATCTTGGATGTGAACCTCTCTGGATCCCTTCCAGCTGTCTAATGTCTTCTTTTTTATATGGGGATGTTAGGACCGAGCAGTATTCCAATTTGGGTATGATCAGGGTTTTCAATAGAGGAATCATTACTTCCCTATCCCTTCGTTTAAAGGTTCTTAATATCTGTCCCATTATTCTCTTTGCTCTGTTTACTGCCATCTTATTTTGTGTTTCAAATTTTGCATCATCTGTCATTACAACCCCTAAATCTTTTGCTTTAGAATTTCTCTGAATTTCCTGTCCATTTGGGGTATAATATTCCATGGATTTTAGGTCTTCTCTTTTTCCGTACCGTAATAGCTGAAATTTCTCGGCGTTAAATTTCATATTGTTGTCTTCCGTCCACTTGTAGATTCTGTTTATGTCGGTTTGTAGAGATCCTATATCCTCTGGGTTTCTTATTTTTCTACTGATCTTTGTGTCATCCGCAAAGGATGTTTCTGTGCTGTCTCTGGTAACGTCCTCATCTATGTCAGTTAGCATGATTATGAAGAGTTGTGGAGTTAATACTGTTCCTTGTGGTACTGAGCTGAGGACCTCTGATTGATGAAGATACTCCTTGTACTGTAACGACTTGCCGCCGTTCACTAAGGAAATTATACATCCATTTCCCTACTTTTCCTGTTATTCCCATATATTTCAGTTTACATATTATGATTCCATGGTCACACTTGTCGAACGCTTTAGCAAAGTCTGTGTATAGTACATCATAGTTTTCATTACTTTCCAGTGAATCAATAATGTTGTTGTAGTGTTTGTTCCATTAGTTGTGATAGGCATGATCTGCCTGACCGAAACCCATGTTGGTTATCATTGAATTTTTTCTGAGTTTCCAAAAAGTCATAGATTTTCTGTCTAACTATTCTTTCAAATATTTTAGTGAGATGAGATGTAAGCGACACTGGCCTATAGTTTTTGGCCTCGGATCGATCTCCCCCTTTATATATTGGGACTATGTTCGCGCTCTTCAGGATGCCCGGTATTTCTCAGGTATCTAGTGATCGTCTCCATATCCACTATAGGGGCTCAGTGATTGCATTCTTGCAGTTTTTGATCAGTGTGGCATTCCATTTATCCGGTCCTGCCGCTGAGTGTGTTTTTAGTTTCCCTATGGCTTGTGTAATATCATCCGTCGTAAAGTCGAAATCAGTTATACTTTCCCCTTGTAGTTCTTCTTCAAAGGACGCGTTTCTATCGCATATCAATTTGTCAGTTTTTAGGACACTGAAAGATGATTCGTACTGAGCTTTTAATATTTCAGATACTTCTGTTAGATCATCAGATAAAGCACTTGTAGTGAATACTCTTATTTTAGTTTCAAGATAAATGTTAATTTTACCGTCTTGAATTTCGGAATAGCTATAAATTCATTTTAAATTAGTTACCCATCATAATTCAATTGTGAACCACATTAATACTAATTTTATGTATATTGTATTATTTTATTGTATGTAAACATAATTAATTATATATCACAATTGTCAGTTAATTATTTATATTCAAATAATTATTTTAATCTAATACCATGTCCATTTTACAAATAAATAATAGAAATCCAAGGGTTATATTTTCCACCTTTGGTACTGTCGCAGTTTCGCCTAACGGACTCAATACGGCTAGTGAGATAATCACTGGTTGGCACTTAACCAGCGGCAGTGCTTATGGCTACATCATCCAGGTTAACCTATACCGGATAGATGCGCTACGGTCCCAAGCCGTAGCTTGCCTAGGCCGACGACGACGACGACGTAAACCAACAATTGGTGACTCCGGAGTTGGATTCCCCCCTTTTACCCGAACGACTAGGATTAGACTGTAACGTCGTTCGTGCCCATCACCCCCTTCACCCGAGCGACTAGGACCAGACTGTAACGTCGTTCGTGCCCATCACCCCCTTCACCCGAGCGACTAGGACCAGACTGTAATGTCGCTCGTGCCCTCTGCCCCTCACCCCTGCCCGTGCGCTCTGTGCCTGCGCTCGTCTCAACCTCCACTTCTTCGTTGGTAACTTGTCGTCTTGCTTGTACGTCAGCAAGCATAGGAGAAGATGCCTGACGACGCTGGTGCCATCTCCCACTTGAGCGTAAAGCTCCCCGTCTTCTGGCCGGGTGATCCATTTATTTGGTTCCACCAAGTGGAATCACAATTCAACTCGGGAAGGATCACCGCTAGCAGGACGAAATACGATCATGTTTTGTCCTCTCTACCAGCGAGCATCATCTCTGAAGTCCGTGACGTCATCGTGTCTACTTCCACGAGTGAGGACCCATACAACGATCTGAAGTCTGCCATCCTGTGCCGCACCACTGTCTCCGAGCGTGAGAAACTACATCAGTTAATCTCAAAAGAAGAATTTGGAGACCGTAAGCCCACTCAAATGCTGAGGGCTATGCAGTGCGCTCTAGGCGAACGCGCACAAACCTTCGATAAGGACATCTTTAGACAGTTGTTCTTGCAGAAACTTCCTCCATCAGCTCAGCGTGTCTTGGCCACTATGGATCCTGCTACTCCAGTTGATAAACTAGCAGAAACTGCCGACAAAGTAGTGGAGATTGACACAGCTCCGGTCAACAACGTGAACACACAATCGGAACTGGAGTTGAAAGTGGAAGAGTTAAGTCAACAACTCAACCACGTTTGTTCTCTGCTACAAAATCAACGGCAAAGAAGCCATTCTCGGTCAAGATTTACGAAGAGGCATCGTTCGAGTTCCGGGAAGATCTGCTTCTACCACTCTAAATTTCGAAAGAAGGCTAGGAAGTGCATCTCCCCTTGCAATTTTTCGTCGGAAAACCCCAGCAGCGAGTCCTAATGGCGTCTAGTACTCGCACTGCCAACCTGTTATTCATAAAGGACAGGAACTCTGGTGTCAATTTCTTGGTTGATACCGGAGCGTCAGTCAGTGTATTCCCTCAAAAATCTGGTCATACGCACTCGGAATCTCCGCCTCTATACGCTGCTAACGGTTCACGCATACCCACGTACGGTACTCAGTCGCGTGAACTAAACTTGGGCCTTCACCGATCCTTCAAGTGGATTTTCATCTGTGCTCAAGTGCAGCATCCCATAATCGGCGCTGACTTCCTCCAGCATTTCAAACTCCTGGTGGATCTTGACAAGCGACGCTTATGCGACCAGGCCACACTGCTTTCTGTTCTTGCCAAACAGGTTGCCCTTCCGGACGCCTCGAACTCTGCACTTTCCCTCGTTCCCCCTAATTCCATGTACCAGTGCCTTTTCCAGCGATATCCAGGAATTCTTCAACCGATGCAGATGGGTGATACCATTAAGCACACCATTACCCATCACATTACAACAAAAGGTCCCCCTGTGTTTGCAAAACCCAGACGTCTTGCCCCGGACAAACTGAAAGCTGCCAAATCGGAATTCCAGCTTATGCTGGATCTTGGGATAATAAGACCTTCCAAAAGCAGTTGGTCCTCTCCCCTACACCTGGTCCAGAAGAAGTCAGGAGACTGGAGACCATGTGGGGATTACCGGTTTTTGAATTCGACAACCATCCCGGACCGATATCCGGTACCAAATGTCCAAGACTTTACTTCTCTTCTCCACGGCAAATCTATCTTCAGTAAAATAGATCTCGTTAAGGCTTTCCACCACATTCCCGTAGAGCCTTCGGATATTCCCAAGACTGCAGTTTGTACACCATTTGGGTTATTCGAATTTTTGAAGATGCCGTTCGGGCTACGGAATGCTGCGCAAACCTTTCAGAGGTTTATAGATGAGGTCACCAGAGGCTTAGACTTTGTTTATGCCTACATCGATGATTTGCTTGTGGCCAGCTCAACGGAAGAGGAACATAAGGAACATCTTTCACTCCTCTTTCAACGCTTAGAACAATACGGTGTTACTATTAATGCATCTAAGTGTGTGTTTGCACAGCCAACCTTGGAATTTCTTGGTCACACGATTTCGCAGCACGGAATTACCCCCCTTCAGGACAAGTGTGAAGTGATAAAAAATTACCCTATGCCAAATAATCAGCGTGAGTTACGTCGGTTTCTAGGTTTGGTAAATTATTACCATAAGTTCATTAAAAACTGTGCCAGTGTTCTTGCTCCTCTACACGCTATGATCACACACAAACGCAAGGTAACGAAATTGGTATGGTGTAGCGATAGTTTACAGGCGTTCGACAATGCCAAAAATGCTATCAATAGTGCATTGTCTTTGTCATTTCCTATCAGTGATGCCCCCCTAACTCTGACGGTCGATGCATCAGATGTTGCGATCGGTGGAGTGTTGGAACAAACCATTAACGGTCAACAAGCACCCATCGCGTTTTACTCGAAAAAGCTGCAGCCAGCCCAAACGCGTTATAGTGCTTTCGGACGTGAACTTCTTGCTATTTACTTAAACGTGAAGCATTTTCAACATTTCCTTGAAGGCCGAGAGTTTTGTGTTTTTACCGACCACAAACCTTTGGTCACTGTCTTCAATAAAAACAGCTGTAACCACTCTCCCAGAGTCATCAGGCAACTCGATTATATCTCGCAATTTACCACAGATATCCGCCACATCAAAGGTGTCTTGAACACTCCAGCGGATGCACTTTCAAGAATAGAGATTACTTCTGTTACCCTCAGCTCTACACTGTGGAATGCTATTGCACAGGATCAAGATAAGGATACGGAACTACAAGACCTGCTCAGAGAAGACTCCACTCACTCACTTTCCCTCAAGAAAATGAGTATGCCAGGATTGTCTGTGCCCCTCTATTGCGACGTATCAACAGCTGCTATTCGCCCTTATGTCCCTCCATGTCACAGACAAGCAGTCTTCACGGATCTTCATAAGCCCTCCCATCCTGGTATCCGTGCTTCGCAACACCTGGTTACCTCTCGCTTTGTTTGGCCCTCGATGCGGAAGGATGTCAAACATTGGACCAAAACGTGCCTTGCCTGCCAGCGTGCCAAAGTCCAAAGGCACACCAGGTCCCCCTTTGACGCATTTCCGCCCCCATCCCAGCGATTTGAGGTAATTCATGTAGACATTGTTGGCCCTCTTCCAGTGATTCAAGGCCAACGTTATCTGCTCACCTGTCTCGACCGCTTTTCCAGATGGCCTGAAGCCATCCCACTTCCTGATATCCAAGCGGACACTGTTGCAAGAGCCTTTCTTCATGGATGGGTATCAAGATTTGGATTGCCGACAAAAGTCATCACTGACCAAGGTCGCCAATTTGAGTCTTCGCTTTGGAAGAAGTTTACCAGCTTGTTGGGTACAGTACATGCGCATACCTGTGCGTATCATCCGCAAGCTAACGGCCTCGTCGAACGCTTCCATCGCCAGCTGAAGTCATCCCTTATGTGTCACGAAGACTCCCATTGGATGGATAAGCTTCCACTCGTGTTGCTTGGTATTCGCTCTGCATTTAAGAGTGATCTGAAGACTACAGCGGCTGAACTAGTCTATGGAACAACACTGCGGCTACCAGGTGGCTACTTCACTGCAGGGGATAAGTCATGCGATCCTACGGAATTCGCTCAAACACTTTCCTCTCACATGCAGTCCCTTCAGCCTGTTCCCCCTCGATTGACTAGCCAACAGAACATCTTTGTTTCCCCAGCCCTCCAATCTTGCACCCACGTTTTCGTTCGTGTACCTCTCCCAAAACGGCCTCTCCAATGTCCATATGACGGGCCCTATGAAGTTCTCCGACGTACGCGCAAATCATTTCTCATCCAGCGCGGTTCCAAGGTCGACAAGGTTTCTATCGATCGTCTTAAGTCTGCGTTTTTGGAATCAACCTTAAGTGAGGTACATGTAGCTACCAAAAAGGTCCCGGGGAAATCTGTGTCGTTCGGAACTCTTTGAACTTCCTCTCTGGTGGGGGAGTGTGTAGTGAATACTCTTATTTTAGTTTCAAGATAAATGTTAATTTTACCGTCTTGAATTTCGGAATAGCTATAAATTCATTTTAAATTAGTTACCCATCATAATTCAATTGTGAACCACATTAATACTAATTTTATGTATATTGTATTATTTTATTGTATGTAAACATAATTAATTATATATCACAATTGTCAGTTAATTATTTATATTCAAATAATTATTTTAATCAAATACCATGTCCATTTTACAAATAAATAATAGAAATCCAAGGGTTATATTTTCCACCTTTGGTACTGTCGCAGTTTCGCCTAACGGACTCAATACGGCTAGTGAGATAATCACTGGTTGGCACTTAACCAGCGGCAGTGCTTATGGCTACATCATCCAGGTTAACCTATACCGGATAGATGCGCTACGGTCCCAAGCCGTAGCTTGCCTAGGCCGACGACGACGACGTAAACCAACACACTGTTCTCGTTTCTTAAAGGTCCGATAGTCGCATGGTTTTTCGACTTTTTGGGGAAGGAAATTATGGAAGTACTTTGAGTAATATATATATATATTAGTGATGTAGGTCACATCCGCATCCGCGGAACATCCGCACATTTTCTCGCATCCGCATCCGCACCCGCATCCGCACTTTGGACTGCGGATGTCGTGCGGATGTGGACCGTTGAGATAAAACGTCATTAATAAGCGGAAATTATCAAATTCTACTATATTAATAGAACTAGTTCATTGTGCGCAAAAGTGATGCAAGCGACAAGACGAGAGGCTGTTCTTGTATGAAGTTACTCTCTTGCAACCTACTTAGATCTACGTTACAAAGCTAAGTTATTTTCACCTAGTACATTAGAACGAGTTAAATCATCACTTGGCAAAGCAGTTGAAGAGCTTCAATCTCTTGAATCTGTCGCTTCGCCACCCACCAAAAGAATAAAAGTTTCAGTGACAGAACCAACACCTTCAACAAGCAAATCTATCACAGAATCTCTCTCTCAGTTTCTTGAGTCAAGCAGCAATGACGAGACCTACGCGATGTCAAAAGATGTAGTAAAAATGATCGAGAGCTATCACCAAGAAAAACGCCTGGCTGCATGTGACAATCCTATTAGTTGGTGGAAAAATACGCAGAATATCTATCCATACTTGAGTAAACTTGCAAGAAACATTTAGCCTGTCCTCCAACAAACGTACCAAGCGAGAGATTATTTAGCAGTGCTGGATTAATATATGATGAAAAGAGAAACAGACTGGCAGCAGAAAAGGCAGAAAAATTAATGTTCCTTAAGCATAACCTTCCTATAATTAAGTTTGAATATTAAACGATGAACATCTTAGTTTACTTTATTTTAATTACTCATTTATAAATATGCCTAATAAAACTTTAAACTTAATATAAATAGTTATCAAGCTAATTAAAGATCTCTTTCTATAAGGGTGGAGGTTGGGGAAAGAGGTCGGTGAGGTGCATTTGAGTTGGGTTCACGTCCCGCATCCTGGTAACACAATTATGGTTTCTAATTGTGGCTGAAACTCGACAAAATATAACGAATTTATTTGCAGACGAATTCACAATTGATTTCTATATTAGTTAGATGCTTGATATTATTTTATATGTTCAGAGAAAAGTACAGCAATTATTGTACAATTAATCAATTATACTACATTATAGCTACAGCTCTCTATATAATAACTTATTATATACGTTAAACACAACAAATCTCGAATATATCCTAAAAAATAACGAAAATGTAGACATCCGCATCCGCATCCGCGGATGTCGAAATCAAACATCCTCATCCGCATCCGCATCCGCGGATGTGCAAAAAATGACATCCGCTACATCACTAATATATATATATATATATATATATATATAATATATATATATATGGGATGAATTTCACAATAAAACACGTGAAATGAATGAATGCTGCAAACCCACAAGGAAAAAGAAAAACGATTCCAAGGCCTTTCGTGTTTTTCTTTTCCTTGTGGATTTGCAGCATATATATATATATATATATATGCTGCAAATCCACGGATGCGGATGCGGATGAGGATGTTTGATTTCAACATCCGCGGATGCGGATGCGGATGTCTACATTTTCGTTATTTTTTAGGATATATTCGAGATTTGTTGTGTTTAACGTATATAATAAGTTATTATATAGAGAGAGCTGTAGCTATAATGTAGTATAATTGATTAATTGTACAATAATTGCTGTACTTTTCTCTGAACATATAAAATAATATCAAGCATCTAACTAATATAGAATTCAATTAGTGAATTCGTCTGCAAATAAATTCGTTATATTTTATTGAGTTTCAGCCACAATTAGAAACCATAATTGTGTTACCAGGATGCGGGACGTGAACCCAACTCAAATGCACCCCACCGACCTCTTTCCCCAACCTCCACCCTTATAGAAAGAGATCTTTAATTAGCTTGATAACTATTTATATTAAGTTTAAAGTTTTATTAGGCATATTTATAAATGAGTAATTAAAATAAAGTAAACTAAGATGTTCATCGTTTAATGTTCAAACTTAATTATAGGAAGGTTATGCTTAAGGAACATTAATTTTTCTGCCTTTTCTGCTGCCAGTCTGTTTCTCTTTTCATCATATATTAATCCAGCACTGCTAAATAATCTCTCGCTTGGTACGTTTGTTGGAGGACAGGCTAAATGTTTCCTTGCAAGTTTACTCAAGTATGGATAGATATTCTGCGTATTTTTCCACCAACTAATAGGATTGTCACATGCAGCCAGGCGTTTTTCTTGGTGATAGCTCTCGATCATTTTTACTACATCTTTTGACATCGCGTAGGTCTCGTCATTGCTGCTTGACTCAAGAAACTGAGAGAGAGATTCTGTGATAGATTTGCTTGTTGAAGGTGTTGGTTCTGTCACTGAAACTTTTATTCTTTTGGTGGGTGGCGAAGCGACAGATTCAAGAGATTGAAGCTCTTCAACTGCTTTGCCAAGTGATGATTTAACTCGTTCTAATGTACTAGGTGAAAATAACTTAGCTTTGTAACGTGGATCTAAGTAGGTTGCAAGAGAGTAACTTCATACAAGAACAGCCTCTCGTCTTGTCGCTTGCATCACTTTTGCGCACAATGAACTAGTTCTATTAATATAGTAGAATTTGATAATTTCCGCTTATTAATGACATTTTATCTCAACGGTCCACATCCGCACGACATCCGCAGTCCAAAGTGCGGATGCGGACGCGGATGCGGATGCGAGAAAATGTGCGGATGTTCCGCGGATGCGGATGCGGATGTGACCTACATCACTAATATATATATATATATATACACATTTAACTGCAATGACCGCGCAGTATATTAACGTATAGAAACGACGTAAGTATAGAGGAGTGTTCTGCACACGAGGAAGAGAAATAACAAACAAATGAAAAATAAGGCACCCGCCCGGGAATCGAACCCAGGATCTTCCGATTGCCGGTCAGACGTGCTAACCACTACACTACGGAGCCACGATAGTCAGAAGTTGCAATTCTCCTAAATAGGGCAGAAACCAATGCCTTGAGAGGGCACCCTCGCAAATCGTGAATATGTACATTTAACTGCAATGACCGCGCAGTATATTAACGTATAGAAACGACGTAAGTATAGAGGAGTGTTCTGCACACGAGGAAGAGAAATAACAAACAAATGAAAAATAAGGCACCCGCCCGGGAATCGAACCCAGGATCTTCCGATTGCCGGTCAGACGTGCTAACCACTACACTACGGAGCCACGATAGTCAGAAGTTGTAATTCTCCTACATAGGGCAGAAACCAATGCCTTGAGAGGGCACCCTCGCAAATCGTGAATATGTACATTTAACTGCAATGACCGCGCAGTATATTAACGTATAGAAACGACGTAAGTATAGAGGAGTGTTCTGCACACGAGGAAGAGAAATAACAAACAAATGAAAAATAAGGCACCCGCCCGGGAATCGAACCCAGGATCTTCCGATTGCCGGGGAAGTACTATATATATATATATATATATATATATATATATATATATATGTATATATATATTGAAGTACTATAATATATATATATATATATATATATATATATATATATGTGTGTGTGTGTGTGTGTGTATAAAATATCTAAATAAAATTCAGGTAAAATAAATTGAAATTATCGTTGTTTTTCCCCACGTTTCTGTTCCCCTCCTCTTATGCGATCAGGAACTTGGTATTAAAAGCTTTTTAATTAGAGTCAATGATTCTATTAGCCTTTATTAATGTCCCGAAATAGCTATGAATTAAATCATAAATTCAGTTATTTATATGAGGAAGGGATTTTTTTAAAAATTACAGTTTATTCCATTTATATTAAATTCTAAATTACGTTGTCGGCTTTAGTCGAATTTTACAGAGACAAAAAATCACAACCAAAGGTAAAACTTGCTTTGTGAAATTTGTGGTTTGCGAAGTTGGTCAAAGTAAGAAATGGCGAGGAAGGAAGATAATAATTATACGAAGTTGTGGAGAAGCACTTTCGATAGTACAAGACCTGTATAGAGGAAACTATTTGAAATTTATATATAATTTGTTCATTAGAAACGAACCTTTTTTTCTAACAAAGACTGTACTTTCAGAAATTGATTTATATCACTTTGCAATCACCAGTTATTCACTCAAACACGAACAATTTTTATACAGTTTATACTAATAGAGATTTCACTTTATTTCAGATTGTACTGGAACTTTCGAATAAAACATGCATTACCGCAATCATGCGTCAAACAAGCGTCCTGCATCCATACATCAGCGGCGATACACCTTCCAAACCTCTTGCTGCATCTACACTCAAGTACTTTCTGAATTCCCACGCGCGCTTTTATCGTGTCCATGATTTTCTTTTCCTACTTCACTCTACTTTCAATGTTCAATGTATTCGTACGTCTCTTGTTAATGAAACACCTCAAATATTTAAGTTCTTGCATCATATACAATATTTCTCCATCCATGCTGACTCTCCTTCTCTTCCAACAACAAGAACCTTACTTTTATGTACATTCATTAATCTCCTTTCGCATACATCAACAAAACTTGTCACTGATATCCTTAATTTATTGACACTTATTAATAATAATGCTGTTCTATTGATTATTAATAATAATCCTGTTCTATTGATTATTAATAATAATCCTGTTCTATTGATTATTAATAATAATCCTGTTCTATTGATTATTAATAATAATCCTGTTCTATCGATTATTAATGATAATCCTGTTCTATCGATTATTAATAATAATCCTGTTCTATCGATTACAGGTTATTAATTTCTAATTTTCCCTAGCTTACTTTCATGTCACTGGCGCCATCTATTCATTCCCGTCGGGCAACTCTATTTATTTTTATGAAATCATTTTATCATAATCTGCGAAAGTTCGAAAGATTTTTCTTTATTAATACCAAAATTTTGCTCCTTTCAGCCGCCTCCGCTTTTGAACCTGGCACCCGCGCCCCATTCTCCGAAAATCGATTCGCATTCGCTGCTTTGCAATAATTAATGGAGACGCAAGAGGAAGTTTTCATTAACTGATCGATGAAACGAACGAACGAGAACCCTTCGACATCCATCTCGGCCGCCGTTGATATTATTATTATTATTAAGCGAACCAACTTTTCAACTTACTGTATACTTTAACTCTTATTTAAGGCGAACATACCGCCAAAAAGAGTCAATTATTCAACTGTATTCGCAATTATACTTTCTTACTGTATATTCTTATTAAATATTAAGTTGTTAAAAGTCGTGAAATATTCATCTCTTTCACTTCGAGCAAAAGGAAAAACTTACAAAAGATGAATACAGAAATGAGAACTGAGCATTTTTGCTACTGTAGCTATTTGTATTATTTACTCTTCATTGTTTAAATAAGAAAACAAAAATGATTAGACCCTCGTATACCAATTCAGTAAAATAAAGTAATTTAGATAACTAAAATAAGTAAATATATATCAAATGAAACTGAATACAGTAAAACCCCACATAGCGCAGTAGTTGCGTTTTTGGAAAACGCTGCGTCTTATGTAATCGCGTCTTCTGAAGTATTAAGTTAATGGGAAATAGGGGGTTAGATTCGCGGGATCTCAGATTTTGCAGAAATTTTTTAAAATAACTTTTTCAACAAGTATTTAAGTACTTAAAATGGGTAATATTATTTATATTACCATTTTTATAATAATAATAATGATACTGATAATAATAATAATAATAATAAAAAGCATACAAATCTGTAAAAACTTTAATACAGTATAAAAATAATAAACTTTTTTACTTACCTTAATAAATGAACATGAGGAACTAATGGCAATGATGCTGAGGATGATGTTAGGGGTGTGGTGATTTTAATTGAGAGAGAGTTCAGGGTCATCTACCACAAAATCAAAATATTCTCGGGTCTCCATGTGGACTGGTGGTGGGGAGCGTGGAGACCTGGGGAGCGGGGAGCGAGTGTTGGTGAGACTTCTGGAGTCGCAGTTGTTTCTGCTAGTAAGGCTGCTTTTGTTGTTGATTGTGCTTTTGTTGGTGACGATGCTTTGGTTGTTGGTGCTGCTCTTGGAGGTGATGTTACAGCAGCCCTGAGTCTAAAGAAAGATGTTATGCGACTTTGTTTTGCCTTGTTCCTCATGCTTTTGTAAACTTCATGATAGAGAGCCATAACTTCCTGAAGTCCTCGTTTGCACGTCAGGCTCCTCTCCATGTAAGAGCCAAGTTGCATTAATTTTTCCTAAACTTCTTCAAGTTTCCTAAAAATCTCTTCGAGATCTTTCATTGTAAGTTTCGTTCACTCTCCTCTTCACTCACACTTTCACTGTCGCTGGACTGAAGAAGCTCCACCAATTCTTCTTCAGTCAGCTCCTCCTGGTGTGATTCCAACAACTGTTCCACTTCATGCTCCTGCAGATCCTCAAATCCCTCTCCCCAACATATTTTGCCAGCTTGGCGATCTCGCAGACCTCTTCTTTGATTGTAGGGAATCCATGAAAGTCATTTACCACATCAGGCCATAAGCTTTTCCAGCAGGCATTGAAAGTCGACTCCTTGACTTCATCCCACGACTCCATTATGATGGCAACTGCATTCATAATATTAAACAAACGCCAGAAGTCCCGGACGCTACTGACAGGTTTTCCTCCAACCTGCAGGAGTTTCCTGAAGGTGCGCCTGGTGTATAATAATTTTAAAAGTTTTAATTACCCTTTGGTCCATTGGCTGCAATAGAGAAGTCGTATTTGGTGGCAGAAACGAGATGCGCTATGTGAGGATTTACTGTACTATTTGGGCATTAAAATGAGTTACAGCATTTTCATGAAAAATGAGCAGTGTTTTCACTTAAAAATGAAATATCCTCTTATAGGCCTACATATAAAGGGTATCCCAGAAGTCCTGCTCCAAAGACTAGTATCATGTTGTACATTATGGGACAGGACTTTTGGAACACTCTCTCTCTCTCTCTCTCTCTCTCTCTCTCTCTCTATATATATATATATATATATATATATATATATATATATATACCGGTCGTACGACAAGAAAGCTTTATATCCAGAACAACCTGTAAGATTTAGACAGAAGAAGATGGTATAACTTAATCATCTCTCATAATTCAAAGTTAAAAATTTAATATAAATTTTAGGTTATATTGTTTAAACTGTTTTTTAAATTTTTAGTGACTCCATGCTTGGAGTCGGTGTCGGTTACCTGTTGGTGTTATTTACTGAAGATTCTCAGCTCCAGCTGCAGGTTATCTCCAGCAACCCATGCTCCGATTCCAGAGTTGCTCTACATGAAGCAAAATGTTATCAGCGCTTCATTTTCGGTTATACTGTATAGCTCCGAAAATCATATAGTCTGCGCAGTTTTGGCATTTGTGCAACTATATATTGTAGTAGGACATGGGATACAGCTTTTATTTTGTTTCATTTAATACGAAGACCTACAGTAAGTGCAACAACCGCACTAGATAAATTAAGGTGGAAAACTGACATTCATGTTTATTTGTTCGCATTTTGGTGCATCTGTCATTTATTTTGATCTCCGACCATCTGACACATATTTGTGTCACTTAATTAATTCTAATACGATCTACTAGTAACATTAGTATTTTAAAGATCTGATGAATAGAACAGGTCTAGAAGCCTAATAATAATAATGATAATAATAATAATAATAATAATATAAAGCAACATCCATGTTTCATATCTCCCAAGGAAGAGAGGGATAGGGGCCCGAACTTGGTCTACGTTAGCCTGAGTCAGTTAAATTGGAGGGTTGTGACGTAAAATAGAGAACAGACAAACGCCCAGCTCTAGGCACCACTGGGGTTCAAAACCACGACTCAGCGGAGTCTCAATACTGCCGGGAGGCACCCTAACCGATCGAGCCATGAAATGTTCTGAAAAAAATGTGGACCTCTTCACGATTTGCGTGTCATCTTTGCACAGGGGCCATTTTAGTATATACAGGGTGTTCTAAAATTACCTAGTAAACTTGTATAGTGACCAGGGAAGTACACCGGGGTGAATGTTAGGCAGGAGACAGGGAGTGCTGGAACTCCCGTTTCTCTTGTCACTGTCCTCCTTAGCTGATCTTTTTCCGTGTCTCGTCTACCCTGCGAGCAGTCGTCCAGCATGCTTTCAAACCACACATTCCTCTATTCCTCTATTCCTCACTACCCTCTATTCCTCACTACCTATACATTCATCTTACACACTGCACAACCTTTCTAAAATTTATATTTAAAAAAAAAGGCATCATTGAGCCTTGGAGAACTTGTTTTTGGCTCTTTCCGTCTTCTGTGGAGGGGTCACTTTTGCGGGTGCTCGCCCTTGGCCCCCTCCTTCCTGCATCAAAAAAGAAATGAACGCAATATCTCAACAAAAATTATTCGATGCTTAACAATTTTATTTCAAATACAGCAACAATAAGAAAAGCAACGATAATTGTTTATTTTAGATGTTCAAAGTGTCTTCCTTCAATATTGTTTACAACGTCCGACTACTATCGACAGATATATAAAAGTTTACTACGTAATTTTAAAACACCCTGTATTCTGGCGAAACTTGTAATAATAATAATAATAATAATAATAATAATACGACATGTGAAACAGAAAATGGTACAGCGCTCAGGCCACACTAAGGCAGTCCATTGCACTAACCCTGAATTATTATTAACCAGCACCGTCGGAGTCGAACTCCCGATCTCAGTGTATTCACTTTGCTTAGCGAGAAACGGTGTTATCCACTGAGCGTTGGTCTCTCTAGGAACCTAACTCCTGCTCCTAGCTCAAGGGGCGTTCTGGTGACCCCTAACTCCGGCTCCAGTAACTCTAGCTCCAGCTTCGCTCTGGCTCCAGGGCACCGCCAACTTTAACTTCTACAGGGTGTCCCGTAAGTCTGGACCCATAGGGAAAAATAATAAAATTACAAAATAGTCCAAAAATTTATTACATAATCTGTTCAAAGTGTCCGCCGTTGTGTCGCACACATAGTTGAAGACGCAATCTCCACTGCGACAGCACTTTCTGAATCACAGTCGCAGAAATTTCTTGACACGCCTCCACAATGCGTGCTTTAAGGTGGAAAATGTTCTGAAGTTTGACCTCGTACACTTTGGCTTTCAAGTGGCCCCACAAATAAAAATCATAATAAAAAATAATAAAAAAATAATAATAATAAAATAATAATAATAAAAAAAAATATATATTATAAATCCCTATGGGTCCAGACTTACGGGACACCCTGTACTATCTTAATTTTGAATGTGGTGCGTATTAGACGAAATGTTATATCAGGTTTAACAGAGGGTTGGGCATTATTTGCAGTAGTGCATATTAGATATTATAACTGAAAATAAGCATATAATGATGGAGTTGTTTTTAATTCCTTCGCAACATCTAAGGTCATATGACGGAGGGGACCTACAGCTTTATGTGGGATCCGAACCACGGGTCGCTACGTAACTTAGACGTAGATGACGATCCCCCATCCAACAACTACCCAGACCCAATGTTGCTTCACTTCGCTGTTCGACGCGAAGCGGTGTTACGACACTGGTCTTGACGTAGCCAATAGTGAAGTGTGTACGCAATTAAAATATTTAAAATTGTTTTAAAGATAAAATTTATATTATCTATATAGTAACAGATATCAAATACTTTCCTTTCAATTGGTTTGCAACGGAGCAGCTGATAACTATTTGAAACTTTCAAGGGTGAGTGGGAAACTTGTTTACCGACTATTAAAACGATATCAGTCATATTTTTTTTATATGTTTATCAATTAAATAATAACGGCTATTTCATATTTAAATTGGGTTTGATGTTTTGATCTATGTTAATCTCTTGCTTTTGGGTTTAGTCGAATAATTGAACTTTATTTTTTTTTTTTTGTTAATTTCAATAAATTTTAATTTAAAAGGAAAACTGTTTTTAGTTACGTATATCAATTTACTCTCAATTTTTCATTAATTAATTTTTAATAGTTTTTAATTTTTAAAAGTTAATCTGAGTTTTAATGTTTTTTAACTTTTATATGTTGTATTTTGTTAGTTGTTATTTTATTATAATTTTCATTTATTTTTATATTTTTTATTTTAAGATTTAAAAAAAAATTGCTTGTTTCCAAGTAGATTAGCGAGGTTAAGCAACGTTGGATAGGATCAGTTGTTGGATGGGGGATCGTCTTCTGCGTTCAGAGGATGTAGCGACCCGTAGTTCGATCTAGTATAGAGCTGTAGGTCACCTCCGTCACATGACCTTTGCCATTATGAAGGAGCTGTTAAACAACTCCAGATATTATTATTAATATTTTCTCGTTTACCTAATAACAGATTTCTATGCTGATGACTGAAGATAGTGAAGTTATTACAGAATTGTTGTTACACAATTAGTTGAGTAATCATAAGTGAATTATTCAGTGAATTATTGATAATTGTGAGAGATTAAAAGGCAATAACAGTACGAAAGGTAAAGTTATTGACTAAGCCCTATACAATTTGTTTATTTCTGTCATGCTGGACTTTGTGGACACCCTGTCGTTGAGTATTTTAATTTTAATCGTAAGTAAATTGATTTAAGATTAAATATTTTAAGTTTTTTAATGCACGAAGAAGGGACCAAGGGCAACACCCAAAAAAACGGCCCCCATAGAAAGCAAAGAAGAGAGCCAAAATACAAATATTATTCTTAATAACCTGTCCATGCCATCCAGAGTGACAATCGTGGAAGGCAGCGACATGAATATGTAGCAAGTTGTGATAAAGATATCTACAAAGTACATCTAAGTAGCGCCATTAAACCAGAAGATGCCCTCTCCATTGATGTCAAATACCATCGATCTTGTCGGCAAACTAATGTTGTCCGTGGTTCGAAGAGTTCAAATACAGCTACAAAGGAAAACCCCATAGATCAAAAAGTTATTGCGGCCAAGGTCGTTCAGTCTATGGGAAAGCCGACGTGGGTGAGGACGGCTCGAGATCTTGTCGACTATTTTCTGCATATTGTGGAATGCAAGAGTAACAACTTTGATGAGGTCCATGTTGTCTTTGACAGCTACTGTACGACATTGAAAGTTCCCTGAAAGAACGGACACGCAAAGCACGTCAAGGAAGTCGCAGAAGTGTTGCTTACAACATATCGGATGATGCTGTCAACAGCTTCTGAATAACCAAGATAACAAACAACAGCTTAAGCGTCATGAACAGTCTAATAAAATATTTGTGACAACATTTCAAGATGAATGCAAGTCAAACAAGCTGTTAGTGGATAAGGGGTCATTCAAACACCACGTGGTCCTTTTTCGGGTGGTTTTCAAACCCGTCCCCCCCCTTGTGGTCATTTGTGGCCAATGACTTAAACCCCCTCCAAAACCACATGGTCTTCTGATGTCACCCCCCACCCTTCTTAACCTTATGTAAATTAGAATGCAAATTAAAATAGAGCAAATTAAAAATAATAAAATTGAAAGTATGGCGAATTTGTGTTTCATGAACGTTAAAGATTCGAATCTTCTGAATTTTTCCGAAATAAAGGTACAGCGAATTTGTGTTTATAAAGATTCGAGTCTTCTGGAATTTTCTGGAGTTTACGAAATATATATATATATATATATATATATATATATATAAGCAAACAACTACAGGGAAAAGGAAAAGTAAACACGAAATCCGAGCGCTTTCGTGATATATTCACATCTTCAGGGACAAGAAAGAAATATTTCTATTTCCTATTTCTTTCTTGTCCCTGAAGATGTGAATATTCACGAAAGCGCTCGGATTTCGTGTTTATTTTTCCTTTTCCCTGTGGTTGTTTGCTTATTAAAAAAAGATCACGTGTTTTTTTCTGTGATTTTACTGCATATATATATATTATATATATATATATATAATGAATAAAACCACAAAGGAAAGGAAACACAGAATGGTGCTTAAGCGCTTTCGTCTAATGAGGATGTCATTAGACGAAAGCGCGGAATTGCGGGTTAGGAAAAGATTACAGGACTCTTAAATGAAATTTATTTTCGGCGTACTCTGCCTGCTCTGTGGTCACGGTTGGGTCAGACATTGAGACGGCGCAGTCGATCCAGGAGTACTATATTATACCCTCTTGGTCTTGGAATAAATCGAATTTACCTTACTCCACAAGAGACGTATATATATATATATATATATATATATATGATGAATAAAACCACGAAGGAAAGGAAACACAAAAAGGTGCTCAAGCGCTTTCGTCTAATGACATCCTCAGGATGTGAAAATAATTTTCATATATATATATATATATATATATATATATATATATATATATATATAATATGATAAACAATATTATAGACACGATATTTTAATGCTTAGTATTAGCCACGTATACTAAGCATTGGCAACGTGTACTAAGTATTGGCCACGTCAAGACCCCCCCTCTCGCTTGTGGCCCTTGGTGGTCAAATAAGGAACCCCCTCCCCCTTTAAGGACCACGTGGTTTTTGAATGGCTCCTAATCAACACAGTACACAAGAAGAAGCGGATACAAGGACGCTGCTTCATACCCAGAGAGGTGCTACTTCAATATGTATTCAGAGTCCAGATACAGCTGTGTTAGTCCAGCGCTGTGATGCTATCCAGATCTATGTGCTGACGTAACAATGATCGTAGGAACTGGGAGTAAGCGCTGAGTCATTCATGTAGGACTCATATACAATGCTCTAGAGTCTAGGAGATAAGCACGCTTCAACACTTCCAGGATTCCATGCCCTTAGTGGTTGTGATCAAATCCAAAATTTCGTGGTGGAATGCATTACAGAAATCTGATGACCAGATACTGGAAGCATTTGATAATCTGAGAGAAGATGATATCAGTGTAGTGGAATGTTTCATATGTCAACTCTATGTACCTGGGACAGCAATTTCTTCAGTGAAAGAAATGCGCTGGTTTCTCTTTAGCAAGCGCCAGTATACTGATGAGAAATTGCTACCTACAAAGGCCGCTCTGTTACAGAAGCGTAATAGAGAAAACTACATTGCACTGGTGTGGAAATGTTGTGGAGTTCCCTCCTCCAAATCTTTAAAGTCCAACATCTCATGGATGGTGCCAAGAGGGTGAAAAGCTTCTTCCTGTGCCAACATTTTTGCCTGCACCCAAGGCTGTGCTACAATTTGTAAGATGTGGTTGCAAAACAAACTGTACCACCACGAACTGTTCCTGTACTGCTTGTGAAGAAACATGTGAGAACAGAAATATAACAATAGACAATGCTGCTGATGAGAGCGATGATGGACTCCTGGACATCTAACTCACCGTCCCACTCCATCAGAGCAGACATTATTTGGTTGAACATTTAAATGTACGCATGTAGTCAAATACGATGTCTTTGACAGTAAGGTATATTGATTGCAGTATAGACTTTAGCCCCCTGGGCCCTAGGCTGTTCGTGACGCCATTCAATGAAGCTTGAACTGGGGCTTCCTTTCACTCTTGTGTGGGACAATAATGTAATTTCTAATTTGCATCTAGCATTATCTCGTCGCCACAGTTGTATCTTTACATCTGATACTATCTTGGTGAACCGGTGCAATGTATGTATATAACTCAATCTGTGTGTGCTTCTAATTAGTCATAGATAATTACCAGAACAATATCCCAACAAGATGCCACTCATCTGCAAGCACAAAACAAACAATTGATATACACACAATCCAAACGATAATACGGCAAATTACCACATTGCTAAAACTCTGGCAAATTCCATTTGGAACGATGGTCAAATATGTTTCATACAGTTATCTCAATTATGACGTAATTCTTAATTTGCATAAAACTGGCCGAAAATATACACCAAAAAATTGGTGCCGTGGCTTAAAAAACTCAACTTGGTCTAAATAACAAGTTTCCACAGAGAAAACAAAATGTCCACAAATTGCCCACGGGAAGGCCTATGTGGACAATTGCCCCAACTCTCTGTCTTCCGCGTAGTGTAACCACAAGTCAAGTGTGCTCTCCTCTCGCCAAACGAGCAATAGTTCGATTCCGCACTCCTCCAAAACTTTTCATGATGTTTGAAGACATGTAAGTAGAACAGGATCGTGCTCATGTGTTAAGGTAACTTGAAAATGTAATTCCCTTGCTGGTATAGATTCGCTCTTTGATCAACCGAAGTAGCTTGATTGGAAAATTTGTAAATGCACCTCTGGTTCTGTTCTGTCACATTCTACTACGTGTTTTCGTAGAGAATGAACAAAGTCCTCTCGCCCTTCATCGTCGTAAAGTATGATATGAAATAACCACAGCTAAAATAAAAATAGTAAATGATTTAAAAAAAAGAGAAAATATGCAAATAATATTCATCCTTCTCTACGGCGTGCCTATATAAGATTTTTTCTTTCGGTTGCCATAGCACCCATCAGGGATAAAGGGAGATTGAAATTACGTAAGATGAGGAGCCAAATCCGATGGAACAAATCACCGAAATATATATATATATATATATATATATATATATATATATATATATATATATGTGTGTGTGTGTGTGTGTGTGTGTGTGTGTGTGTGTGTTGCCGAAACTTTATTCATGGTAAACGTTAGCAAAATAATAAATATTAATACAAAACAATAAAATGGTTATTCTTTCACATAACCATCACGACGTTTCAGGAGTTTCCATTTTCACATCATCAGATGAATTCAAATAAACATCAATTAGTACACTTTCAAAGTCACCAATTCATTTTATTTTCATTACTTTTGTCAGGTTCTATTCTAGATATTACATTTTGAACAGCTTCTTTCAGCAAGGGAAGCTATATTTTGAGGCCTCTTTGCTTGTGACCCGTTGCTCACGGTGGGCTTCCATCATGAAAAAATATTTCCCATTTACTATTATTTATTCGGACCATAGTGGATTTAATATTCCAGAAGGATCTCTTCTGAAGGGTTCCTTGTCCCATTCACAGTCTGTGTGTAACATAAAAGTTATCAGGGGAACCATTCTGAGTTGTATCATATATATATATTATATATATATATATATATATATATATATATATAACACATTTGGTTAGCTTCCACCCGAATTGTTCATTCTGACGAAGGTCAAACTGTTCACTCCACCTTGGACCTAGAGTTTAACGTGGAATCCGAACTACGCCCCACCAGCAGCCCAGCGTTTTAACCACTAGGCCACCCAGTGTACCTATTTATCTACCAACCACTTTCTTTATTGTTTGGAAGGATGAACAGCTGGGTTTTGCTGCGCGTCGGTTGCCGTCACCGGGTCTCGAACCCGGGGCCGATGGATTCGTTGTCAGCGACGCTAACCACTACACCACCAAGGCTCATATATATATATATATACAGTGGCGGATCTAGGGTGGGGCTGAGGGGGTTCCATTCCCCCTCTTATTGAAGAGATTTCGCTTTCCCACTGATGTGTCCTGTCTCAATTAGCCACATTCTCTCTGAGAAGACAAGCATGCAGGAGGTAAATATGACGTTTAGTGCATATCATTTTAGGGTGGGTACATGTGTATACATTTCTAAGGGTGCGTGAGATTGTGCGCGTACTGTGTCTGCGTGTGAGTGCTCGTGCCTGTGCTGTGACTAGTATTCAGGCAAGCCAGTGCGATTAGTCTTGTTTTTCACAATTTTTTTGGATTTCTAACGGATATATAACCGTCACTTTAGGTGTCTACCGTTGTGCGTTGTCCTGGTAATTAAGTTTCACCAAGTGAATTCGCGGTTGTCTCGTCTGTTTTGTTTGTAGGCTACACCAGTGTTTCCCAACCGGGGGCCATGGCACATTTGAAGGGGGCCACAGGAAAATGTTAAGATTTAGAGGGGCCACAGACTCCATGAAGGGGGCCACAGGACTCAACCTATTGAAGCCTAAATTATAGTTAGGCCAATAGATAATTTTAATTTATGTAGTTGAATTACATTTTAAAAAATTATTAATACATATATTTTCCTTTTTTTTAGATATTTTATAATAGAATTTGAATTTATCTGTAAACAAATATTTTGCATCTTACAAGCTTATTGTGCGGCGCACTCCATTGTGCGCTTGATCGTTATGCGCCTGGCAGCGTTGTTGACTTGATAAAAATACTTCAGGTTGAAATCCTTACAGTCTGTTTACCACGTGGATCGTCGCTGTAGTGTGTAAGTAGCTCTTATTTGTTTACCCTAATATTGCGAAGTTGTAGTAATTTTACTAGTTTTTTAATTTATAATAGATTGCTATAAGTACAGTATTTCTTTTGATTATATTTTTTTATAATTAATACATAATATAAGTAAATAACTGCAAATTTTTGTTTGTCAGTAAAGTGTGCCATTACTACACCAAAGCATTTTTTTTCACTTCGGTTTCAATTAGGGTTTATTTACAAAGAATATGGCATTTACTCTTAGATTCTGATGATTGTATTTATTCGTTTTGTATCTGCATTAATTTTAGTAATATATATATCCCCTCAAGGGGGTACATTTCTGGTGTTTTGTATTTCGGTACAGGGTACCAGGATGTACTAGGAGTTGGTGTTGTGCACCCTCCCGTGCTCTTAAGGTGAGGGTTTTTCTGTCTTTCTCAGAAATACTCTTCCTCTTTCGCCGCTGAGATAAGCGCCTTTCTGTTGCGGCGCGCTTCGGCTCTAAAAAGTAATATATAATATAATTATTAATATAGTAAATTTCTTCTGCACAGATTACCCATGGCTACTGCGACGAAGAAAAAATGTCGACAATACTCCAGTGAGTATTTAGCTTATGGTTTTATACATTCACCAGACAATATAACAAAGCCATTGTGTCTGATATGTATGGCTACACTTTCTAATGATAGTATGCGACCAAGTAAGCTTAAAATACATTTGGAGAATAAGCACAAGGACAAGAAAGACAAAACATTAGATTACTTTAAAAGCTGCGCGATGATTTCCAAGCAAGGAGCACTATTAAAGATATATTTAGCAAAACAGCGGCTAAATTAGACAAAGGTTTAATTGCATCTTATGAGATTTCCAAGCTAATAGCGAAATCGGGAAAACCTCATACTATTGGTGAAGAATTGATTTTGCCTTCAGTATCTGTGGTGATTTCAACTGTCATGCAACAAAATCCCCCAAAAATCACTGAGGTCATTCCGTTGAGCACAATACAGTATCAAGACGTATTGATGAAATGGCAAAGGATGTAGAGGAAAAACTAGTTAAACATTTACAAGTAAAGATCTTTGCATTACAAATTGATGAATCATTATTACGTGATAATGAAGCCCTTCTCATGGCGTATGTTAGGTTTTTGGATAATGATCAACTCAGAGAAGAAATGCTTTTTGCCCGGAGCCTTGTGACAGATACTAAAGGTGAAACAATTTTCAAAGAAGTAGTGACCTATTTCAAAGAAAATGATATTCCACTTGGAAATATCATGGCTTGTGCAACTGATGGCGCCGCTGCTATGGTAGGTAAATATAGGGGATTTATTGCACATTTAAAAGAGGCTGTACCTAAAGTTTTTTGCATACACTGTGTTGTCCACCGTCAACATCTGATTGCAAAAAATTTAGGAGGACGTCTGAAAGATGCACTTGATAGTGTAATTAAGGCAGTCAACCTTATCAAGTCAAATCCACTTCAAGGGCGTCTTTTCCGACAACTCTGTGCTAGCAATGAAGAAGGGTTCGAGCGCCTACTTTTGCATACAGAGGTGCGATGGCTTTCTAAGGGTAATTGTCTGCGTCGCTTCGTTGCACTTTGGGATAGTGTTGCATTATTTCTGGATGGTAAGCAGCTTGGAGTACAAATCATTGCTGCCAAATGTGACATATTCTACCTTTCAGATATATTTGAAAAGCTAAATGTCTTGAACAAACAGCTACAAGGTAAAAATACAAATATTTTAACTTGCAAAGAGGCTATTTGTGCATTTGTGGGAAAAATTAAGCTGTTCAGGACAAATATCGGGCGAAAGGAGTTGATACAGTTTCCAACCCTCCGCACTATTGAGAGTGAGCTGAAAGATGATGATATTTTAGTATACATTGATCATTTGGAGAAAGTGCACAGTGATATGGAAGTTAGGTTCACAGATCTTCTAGAAATGGGCATTCCAGGTTGGGTGGTAGACCCATTTGGGATTAATGCAGCTGATGTTGATATCAGATTACAAGAAAGCCTCATTGAGTTACAGAGTAATCAAATCTCTCAGGCTAAATTTAAGCATGGGCTCAGTAACTTATGGACAAGTAGTGAAATTGCTATGAAATACCCATTGCTTTGGGACGAAGTAAAATTGTATTTCATTGCCTTTCCTACTTCTTATCTGGTTGAGTCCGGTTTTAGTAAAGTGTCACACCAACTATCAAAAGCTCGCAACCGCTTAGAAATAGTAAGTAGAGGTGATCTTCGTTTGTCTCTGACAACCATAGACCCTGATATTGAAAAACTTGCGAAACTGCATGAGTCACAAGGATCGCATTGAATAAATAAGGAGTTAATATATTTATTTGATTTTGCTAAAGGATTTTATTTTTTTGTAGGAAAAATTATTTATTTTAAAAGGTTATTAAATTTTTGTTAGCCACTGTTTAGTTTTTGTTATGTTTATAGTCCTATATGACAAATAATATTGTACCTGAATACAAATAGTTGTTTTAATATCCTTTATATATATTTGTTTTTGTAAAATAGAGTTAATCTGTATATTACCTACTGAAAATAATGCTTATGGGGGCCACAGGAAAAAATAAGGTTCCTAAGGGGGCCATAGGCCAAAACCGGTTGGGAACCACTGGGCTACACAACTTACGAGGCTTAAAAATGTAATTTTCTATCTTTAGTACGTGAATTATCATGCGCTTTTAGTGAGTCTTCGGCATCCCCCAGCCAAGGTTCGAGATGAGATATGACGCTCTAGGCCATATTTGACAAATTGACGAAAATATAAACTTGAAAGTTGTCGAGATTTGCGCGTTCGCTTATGCGGCCATCTTGAATCTGCCGCGGTCGTGTCCAGTCGATTGATGTCTACAGATCTACAGATCTACAGAAGCTAAGGCTAACAAAGACCCTAAGATCCACTCTAAGGTTAGCCCGAGAAAACGAAAGAGTAGGGGGTTAAGAGAAGAAAATAAGGGGTTAAGTAAGTAGCAACACCTATCACTCGTGGGTTAACATTCATTCAGAAAAAGAAAAAAGACTCACCATCATCATCCGCCATTCACTGCCGACAAGTCCGAAAAACAGTCGAAGAGAATAGGAAAGGGGTGAAAGATGAAAAGAAGTAAAATAAGAACGCTTACAAACCATGCAAACACAGTCTTAACTCACTGTCATACCATGCAAACTACAGACATGCAAGTAAGGAGAGGATAAGAAAAAGAAAAAAAGTAGGTAAAGTTAAACAAAAAGTGGGTTAGTTTACGCTACGAGCTACATCTACGTTCGTGTTAGTCTAATTTTTTTTTTTTAATAATTTTTGCTGGCATCACACGCTGGCATGTCACAAGCTGGCATTAATCGTCAACAGACTCATCCCGAACCACCCCAGAGCTCCTGTTGCTAATTGTTTTTTTATTTTAAACAACGTTAATATTTTTAAAATGCCTATCAGACGGTTCTTAAACACATTAACGCTGGTAGAGTTAACGACTGACGCGGGAAGATTATTCCATTTATCAATTACTTTAAACGTAAAGAAGTTTTTAGCGATATTAGTAATGAAACGTCTGCCACGCAACTTAAATCCGTTATTACGAGTATTGCTATTATCGAAAGTGAACAGTTTGTCAAAATTTACGTTATCGATGTTATTAACGATTTTGAAAACTTCAATAAGCTCCCCCTTAATCTCCTAGTTTCGAGTGAATGCAAGTCTAACTCTTTAATCCTATCTTCATAAGGCTTGTTGCGCAATGACGGAATTAGTTTCGTGGCACGACGCTGAACCCTTTCTAACCTATCAATATCCTCACGCAAATACGGGCACCAAAACTGAACGGCATATTCTAAATGAGGCCTGACTAGGGACTTGTAAAGGGGCAATATTTAAATTCGAAATTACGCGCTATGAAGCCTAACATCCTATTAGCTTTTGCGCAAGACTCCAGGCACTGGTTCCTAACTTTAAATCCTTAGATACGCGTACGCCTAAATCTACTTCCTCGTCAACGCTCGCTAACTCTCTATCATCCATCGTGTACGTGTAATTATTGTTACGAGAACCTATATGCAAAACTTTACATTTGTCTACGTTAAATTGCATCTGCCACTTCCGTCCACTCCATAATCCTATTTACATCGTCTTGGAGCCTATTTCTATCGTCCTCGTTAACAACCTTACCGCCTATTTTAGTATCGTCCGCGAATTTTGACACGTTACTAGTCAATCCTACATCTATGTCGTTAATGTAAATTACGAATAGCAATGGGCCTAACACTGAACCCTGTGGGACACCGCTACCTACATCCAACCACCCGATTCACTACCATTAACAACGACCCTCTGTCTCCTAGCACGAAGCCATTCCTCTAACCAGTTAGCTACCTGACCGCGTATACCGTGCGCTTTAACCTTCGCAATTAATCTTCTATGCGGAACTGTATCGAACGCCTTTTTAAAATCTAAATAAATAACGTCAGCCGCTCTATGCCTATCGTATTCGCGCACTATTTCGTTATAAAATTCTAACAAATTAGTTAAACAAGATCTATGGCGTCGAAACCCATGCTGACTACTATTAATCAAATCTCTACTTTCTAAGTGATCGATGATACGATCCCTAACTACGGATTCCAAAAGTTTACCGACAATTGACGTTAAGCTAATGGGCCTATAATTGCTAGCTACTGTGCGGTCGCCTTTTTTAAAAATGGCGTGACGTTAGCTAATTTGAAGTCTTCAGGAATAATCCCCGTTTCGAGTGACTGATTAAAAATCTTCGTTAAGGGGCCTACGATAACGTCTTTCAAATCTTTCAAATGTCTGGGATAAAAAGCGTCAGGGCCTGGAGCCTTGCTAACTTTTAGCCTATCGATATAATGCGCAATCTCACCCTCGTAAACAGTTATTTCATCCAAAATAGTCTCGCTACTAAATGGAACGATATCGTCCACGTCGGGGACATTATTTACGTCTTCTACGGTAAAAACTGTCGCAAAAAAGTTATTGAAAATACCCGCCATCGCCTGAGCGTCAGAAGCCAAAGCGCCGTTAACATCCACTAGAGGGCCTATGTTATCTTTTATCGGCTTACGATTATTGACGTATTCAAAAAACTTTTTTGGATTATGTTTACTATCCGCAGCTATAAGTATCTCTAAATTACGCTTAGCATTCCTAACTGATCTTTTAACCTGACGTCTAAGCTCGATATATCTATTAAAGTTAGCTGCCGTGCCATTGCGCTTATTAAGTCTATACGCTCTGTTACGCTCGTTTATGAACTCGCCTATTTCCCTAGTCCACCACTTGGGCCTACCATGATTTCTAGCGCGCTTGGGCCTACGAGGAATAAACTCCCTTTCAATATTCATAAAACTTTCTTTAAACGCCTCCAATGCAAATTTGTGTCATTACCCATAAATAAGTTATCCCAGTCCACTACTCTCATCCTATCCGCAAAACTATCAAAATTAGCCCTACGAAAATCAGGGACTTCTATTACGTTACTATCCTTAGTGTTTTCTATCAATAACTTAAACCTAAGAATTTGATGATCACTACATCCTAAACTCTCGCCTACTTCTAAACTTCGACTATATTTTCGCCGTTCGTCATCACCAAATCTAAAATATTGTCACCGCGCGTTGGTTCGGTAACCATCTGTCGTAAAAAATTATCTTCCATGAACTCAATCAATCTCAAACCCTCCTCATTACCAGTAAAAGTCTCGTAATTAACATTAGGGCAGTTAAAGTCTCCGACAATTATACTATTCCGATTGTCAATAAAGTTACCAAGAAGTGAGTAAAATCTAGTATCGGTATCGAGGGGTTGAACGGGAGGTCTATAAACAACAACAAAATTAAAACTAATACTACGCGCCCTAACTTCAACGCATATCGCATTAATTGCTGCCGGAAAATCTATCTTAACCTCGATAGCCCTAAGGGAATTACGAATGTACAGCAAAACGCCGCCACCAAACCTATGTAACCTATCATTAGTAAAGAGTTTAAAACCCGGTATATCAAGTTCCCCCAACAAGTCCCGAGTCACGGTATTTAACCACGTTTCAGTGATAGCAACTATATCGTAGTTGCCGGAATAAATTATCGCCTTAAATTCGTTTAATTTATTTCTAATACTACGCGCGTTACAATAAAAGACGTTTAAGTTATTTTTTACCACGGGCCGGCGTTTTAAACTATTTTTCACGTCGGGCCCGCGTTCCCCGGACCCACAACGTTTAAAGAAGGCTTCGACCTATACAGCTTTCGCACGTTTTCGTCTATTAACCTACCTAGCCTAGCATTACCTATTTCATTAAAATGCACCCCATCTTTTATAAAAAGGCTAGGATCACTGAATTCGGACCACAGCTTTACGAAGGGTACATTTTCCTCAGCACAAATCTCTTCTAATTTATTATTAAAAATATTGTTTTTGACGTAATCCTAAGACCCAAACCGTGCCTAGGGGTAATACCTAGAACTAAAGACCTATCTGACCTCGCCTTCAGGGACCTAATTAACCCCCTATATCTCTCCAAAAGGTCAGGCACTCTCGTATCGGGCCTATACGAGTCGTTGCCTCCTACCATCGTCACCAACATCGAGTGACGGGAGGCAACGTCAATCCTATCCACTTCGTCCCTAACTCTGTCAACCCTGGCCCCTGGGAGACAGACCCTCCTCCTCTTGGTTGGATGCCGTTCAACGAACTCTTTGTCCATATGGCGCACTAAAGAGTCCCCAATTAAAATAGTTTCCCCCTCATTCACGTCCCTTTCCAAATGGGCGAAAGGGTTCGAAACCTCGATAGGGGGGGATTCCTATCACCTAACGTACGCGGCCTAAATCTACCCTTAACTTCTCTAAATCCCTCCCCATCTACTAATTTCGGACCAACCTTAACCCCTTCATCAACTCTATCCAACCTTCCCGACAAGCTACATAAACTAGAAACTAGGTTACGCACCTCACCCTTCAAATTACTAACGTCTTCAACGTTAGTATTGGTTCGGCTTTCGTCAACCGTAGCCATACCCCTGCCCTCATCAAGTGTTGCAAGTCTTTCCCTTACCTCACGTACACTGCGTTTTATGTCAACTATTTCCTCCATTAACTCGCAAAAGAAACAAACTGATCTCTCGGTAATCGCCATAGGACCGCCGTTATAATCTTTAAATTCCGAATACCACCGGTTTATTCCAC
This sequence comes from Bathynomus jamesi, assembly GCA_023014485.1. Lineage (NCBI taxonomy): Eukaryota > Metazoa > Arthropoda > Malacostraca > Isopoda > Cirolanidae > Bathynomus > Bathynomus jamesi. Next base: position 200,911 of record JAJOZX010005686.1, on the reverse strand, counting down.
ACCTAACACACGACGCGCTCTGCGACGGCATCGCGCAGTTAAAAATTAGTTTATAGCCGTCACAAGTTTAAGTTAAATTAAGCCGGCACGCTATGAAAACTTCTAAATCGCCAAAAACCACTAATATTCAATTACTTAACTATAACAATGTGAATATAAACGCAAGTATATAAAATTCAAAACTTTCCAAAAGTAAAATTCTTAGCAATATGCAAAAGTAGATGCAATATCAGAGCTCAGGAAATGCGTCCGTTCAGTACAGAGTCATTTTATGTCACGGAGGTGATAGCGGAAAAAGTTGACATTTTTGCCAACAAAAAAATCGGCGGACCCTCCCGAGGTGAACAAAATTTGTTTGGCGGTCTTATGAGCTCGGCACATTTTTCGTTATTTATTCTTCATCAGAATGATATAATTCACAGTAATTACCTTTATACGCTAATTTTACAGCATTTCACAGATTTACAGTAATGACAGCAAGCTTAAGATTGGCAGTTGTAAATGCAATTTTAGTTATCTTACTAACGAACAAAAGTCTTCTTTTTTCTGGGTTTGGTTGGACAGTAGGATACAAATTGATTAATCACTAGGCAACAAATTTCAACTTTTTTTTTTGTTACAGACACGTGAACTACTGATTCCTACTAAAGCGCTAATGCTGATTTCAGATCTGATATCAAAATTTCTCTATCACGTCCAGATTTTGTGTAACCGAAAACCCCTATTTTTCATTTTTTTTTCTCACCCGCTTCTATTACGAAAGCCGTCTAAGCTACTTTTCCGTGCCACGTTTTATGTTAAGCATACTTAAATAATTAGTGAACAGGGATGTCTTTCCTCCTTTATTCTGGCTTAAGACAGACAGCGGAATTCCGCTGGCGGAGTTACCACCCCTGCGCCCAACCATCCACCCAAAGCGCGTTAGTATTTTGTTGTTACTACTGAAAGGCAAATTCCTGTTCTTAAGTGAAACTTTGGTGTGTCCTCTTCCTTTGTCGCTTGTAGGATGACGAGCTCTCCTTCTGCAGGAACCAACAATAATCTCCCATCATATTTGGGTTGAAATTACCTTGGTATCTGTTTTCCATAACTGAGATCTGTTGGTGGAAGCGCTCACCATGCTCGTCACTTACAGCCCCAAGGTTGGCCGGGAAGAAGTCAAGATGAGAATGTAAAAAATGAATTTTCAAAGACATTCTGCATCCCATTATTTCATAAGATTTAAGCATGTTTTCTACGAGTTTACGGTGGTTTTAAGCTTTGTGGTTTCCAAGAAAATTTTTGACAACTTCAACGAAAGATGTCCATGCTCCTAGTTCATTCTCATTTAGGTTAGATGGAAACGATGAGTCGTGGATGACACTGCGGATCTGTGGTCCAGTGAAAACTCCAGCTTCTAGCTTAGCATCTGTCAATATTCCTTTGAATTTATCCTTTAAATATTGGAAACCACTACCTTGATGATCCATACCCTTCACGAAATTTTTCATAAGGCCAAGTTTAATGTGAAGTGGTGGAAGATGTACTTTCTGAGGGTCAATAAGTGCTGGGTGTTTCAAATTGTATTTACCAACAACATGTTCAGTTCTAGATGGCCAATCATGTTTTTTGTAGTGGTTCTTGTCATCTCTGCTGTTCCATAGACACAAAAAGCACATATGCTTTGTGTAGCCCAACTGTAACCCAAGAAATAATGATACAACTTTAAGGTCGCCACAAATATTCCATGTGTGGTCCTTATATTTGATGAGTCTTAGCAGCAGTTTCATCGATTCATAAGTCTCATTAAGGCCAGTGGCATGTGCTACAGGTATTGAAGGTTTTTCATTGCCGTTGTGCAGTAATACAGCTTTAAGGCTAGCTTTACTAGAGTCAATGAACAGTCTCCATTCTTTTGGATCATAGCGACAGCCAATCCCTTGCATCAGACCACTGATATCGTGGCAGAAACAAACGTTTTCTTCCTGTAAGTAAAATGATGAAAACTGCAAATGGCGATGGCGGAAATGGGAAACTTTGGTGTTTGGTTGGAGAAGATTAAATTCTTGAAGTCTTGAACCAAGCAACTCTGCCTTTTCTTTTGGTAATTCCAAATCGCGCACTAAGTCATTTAACTCCGCTTGACTTAACAAATGTGGGGAAATATTTGCATCTGGAACATATATGCCATCTTTCCCTGTTTCTATATCACTAGCAGAATCTTCAGATGAATTGCTGTCTGTTATCGTTGCTGGTGGAACTGGTGGTGGATTTGTTTCATCATGTGGTACTGGTTTCATTGCTGATTCGCAGTTTGGGTACGTGATCTTTGATTTGTTTTTCTTTGTGAAACCAGCAATCTTTGTCAAACAAAAATAACAATCATTGAAGTGATTTTTCGGCTCACGCCAAACCATGGGGACTGAGAACGGCATAGCTTTTCTTTTACCATTCATCCAAGCTATTAACATTGCATTGCACTGTGCACAGCAAATATGTGGTGCCCAGTCCCTCTGTTGGTCTCCTAACTTACAGTCAAAATAACACTTGTAGGCAAGTTTAATCTTTGTTGTTATGTTTCTACGTTGTGGCTTAGGTGTATATTGTCCACAGACAAAGCAGAAGTTGTCTGGGTGATTTACACAAGCACGTCTATTTGATGCCATTTTGAATTACCATACAATATCTGAAAAAACGTAGAAAATAATTATTACGATGTGCAAAATAAAAAGAAATACACACCGTAGTACAAAACAAATGCTATAAAAACACACAAGTCACCACAACCTGTCACTTGCTCATCAGCAGAGAGCTTCAACAACCGTTCTGCTTGACTGTCACGTAGGACTGACCGTTGGGCCGTTGCCCGTTACTATGCTCTTGACTCAGTGTTGCCAACTCGGGATAAATTTTATTTATCAAAATTGTTCGAATTTGTATATAGTTGGCAAAAAAAATTGCTTTAACCTTGAAAAGCAAGTTTCATATTACTGGCATTAAGCCGATTAAAACCAAAATCTGGACGTGGTAGAAAATTTTACTAAAAGTGATTTGCATTTTACACAAAATCTAGACGTGATAGAAAAAATCTAATTATAGATTTGAAATCAGCATACCGAAATTAGCTAGGAGCACCTATTTGGTCTTCTGTAACAAAATCTTTGTTGCCTAGTGTTATTCATTGTTTCTTTTGTCAAGTAGCTATTTTTTTTTATTCGGTTCAATATTAAAAGAATTATAGATTAGCTCTTCTTCTAATATATTAGTATTCACTTGAACATTAAATTTATTACCGAGTGTTTTTGTGGGTTGGATTGCATAATTTTTAGGTTGGGTTCAGAACCGGAACCCAACCCAACCAGGCCCCAAAACAAAAATCCTATACCCGCCACTGTATATATATATATATATTAACGTGTTATTAAAACCTTCGAATGAAATGTTTGGAACCTTTTTAAGTACGTGCTTATGTAATATATATCCAAAGAGAGAAATTAATTATGACAGTTTGAGGAACCGATTTCATTTATTGCGATACGCATCAATAAAATAAATAAATCCAATTAAGATTTGTAGAGGCACTTCGGGTACCCTTCAGAAAGCCATCTTCATTAACTGTTAATTGCTTCCGCACGGGAAAACTTGTGTTTAGTTTTCTGCACTCCGTCTCACCACTTTGTTTGATTCTACGAATGAAATTTTCATTGTGCCTCCTTTTCATGTGTAGGGACTACTATTTTTTTTTCTTTTTCAAACTGCGATCCTTCTTCAAAAAATTCCTTTCTTTTTAATTGAAATCACAATGGTTTTTATATGTAGTTTCATAACAGCGTATTAAATTTTATTTTCTATATGGGACGATCACCCCTCGCTCCAGTGCTGGACTTACCTATAAGCTAAATAAGCTATAGCTTAGGGCCACACACCCTCGGGGGCCTCATTTTTTTAAATATATTTTTATTTTATCATTAGTTTTTATTCTTTAACACTAATTCATCAAAAATTATATATATATATATATATATATATATATATATTATTTTTTCTTTATCATTAATATTAATATAAAAAATAATAATTATAGTAATAATTATTTTAAATTTTTTTACCCAAATTTTTTTAGAGAAGGGCCTCAAATTTCATATAGCTTAGGGCCTCAGCAGGTGAAAGTCCGGCCCTGCCTCGCTCGGCTTTTGTTTGTGATTCCTATTCACAAAAGTAATCAAAAGCTACCGTGAGTGTGTGTGTGTATATATATATATATATATATATTTTTTTTATTATTGGGTTTGTTTAACCTCCTTCGCAACATCTAAAGTTATATGACGGAGGGGACCTACAGCTTTACGTGGGATCCGAACCACGGGTCGCTACATAATCTGGACGCGGAGGAGTCTCCCATCCACCTACTACCCAGACCCAATGTCGCTTAACTTCGCTGATCAACGGGAAACGGTGTTACGACATTGGTTACGACGTAGCCCATATATATATATATATATATATATATATATATATATATATTCAAATAAACATCTTTTATTTAATTTGATCAAAGAATATGTTCGGATTTTTCCCAAATAATGTATTTAAAAATTATGAGACCCTTTTTTTGTTAAAATTGAACTAAATAAACGATGTTGCTTCAAATTTGGTTCAGGTTAAACATACATAAGATTATATTTATTTGGAACTAATCACATATAATTATTTTCAAATTTCCCACATGAAGTCAAGCCCAATTCCAAGCAAATATTATTTTTTATGTGTTTAATGTAGAACCAAATTTATTTTCAAGTAACATCAATTATTTAGTTTAATTTTAATGAAACTGAACCTCATAATTTTGAACACACTACTTTGCTGGTCTAAAATTCAAACAAATTGTTTTATTTCAATTAAATAAGCATTTTTTAGTGTAGGCGCGTCTTGCTATTTTAGTAGTAAAATCTATCCCCTAACTTGATTTTGTAGGTTCAGCCAAGAGGACCAGAAAATGGCACAGAGCTCATGCAGATCAAACTAACTCTGTCCATTGCGTTAACTCCTGAATTATTATTATTACCAGCACCATCGGAAATTCGAACCCCCGACCTCAGTGTCTTTGCTTCGTTTATCGGGAAACGATCTTACCCACTGAGATATGGGCAATAGCGATTTTGTTGGTTCGATCAGATAGACCGGTTCACTATGTCAATAAAAACACTTTCGTTCAAAATTTATGGAGATTAGCAAACCAGTGCATTTTTGGAAAGCTTATGGCATCAGGAATCTGAAAATCAATGTTTACATTTGCGCAGATACCTGCATAGCCGCCATTTTGGATTTTCAAAATGGCCGCCATAAAATAAGAATTTCCGAATATCTCAGCTTGTAATTGACATATAAACTTCATTCTAAATGCTAATCCTATGTTTCCAGGCCCAAGGAATCCAAAGCTTATGTCAAATTAGTGTTTATGAGCACCAAAAACCAAGAAAAGAAGAAGTTTGTGAAATTATGTTTGTATTTTCATGAAAAAATGCACACTCAAATTGTTGGTAGTGACAACAGCATACGTATAGACGTATTTCCTATCTTAGTTTGACACATCATTACACATCATCATCACTCTCAGTGTCATATTCAACATTACAGTCTGCATCGTTTTCGCATTCTGTGCCGCACAAGCATAGTTCTGTGCAAGGCAAGTTATTCCTTCTGCATGAACATCTCTGTGTGGAACAGTTGGTTTTGCAGTGGCATCTGACCAACTCGATGATGGCTTGCGGGGCAGGAGGAACCTTTGTGGTGACTGGCAGTATTTGGCCACTTTTGTCCTGATAGTAACCAAATTTCAGGGGGTCAAAAGGCTGTTGCTGCATAACATTGGCTCGGCACCATACTCGGCTTTGTAACCGCACACGCTGGATGTGTTCCTCAAGTGCACCGAGTGTAGGAGGTAAGTTGTTGCTTTCAGCTAGGTGTTTACAAAACAGATGCCATCTTAGCTCAGGGATACTTGCAATGTGAATACCCTTGGGACAGTAGCTTGAGCACACAAATTTGGCCAATACGTCTTTCACCTCCTGTGTTAAGTCACCTTTCTCCGGTAGTTTCATCAGTGCTCTGACTAAGTGCATGTCAGCTTTCATATACTACTGAAACCATTTTGTTTTGCCTATTCCTGAGAATTTTCCAACATTGTCTGCTCCAGTGAATGCGTGGAATACAGGTAAAGCTTGCGCCTTTTCTTTGCCCAAAGCTCTCCAGATTGGCTCTATTTCGACTGTACCTGATACCATCAAAATAGATGTCTTTTTGCGGAGCTTGTCATAGTGTGCCACAGCCAGAACCAAGACGTCAGTGTCAGGAGCGAAGAATACTAGCTGTGCATCAGGACACCGCTGTGATGCCTCCGCTGCCAGGCAGATCATCAATGTGTCAGCCTCCTCGTGATTGTTGTCTTCAAAGTGCATGTTTCTGTTGCTTCTGGTGTGACCTGATGCTGATGTGATGACTAACTGAGGTGAGTTTTTGTTGTAATCAAGGGTTGTTTTGGCGAGATAGTCTGTCAAATCTGCTTTCGTTTTTTCGTGCGATAGAAACCGTGCCAGTAGGATGTGTTTGATGTTCGTATCATCTGCAACCTGATACTGTATAGGAGCTTTTCCTTGTCGTCGTCTCTCTCTAGTTTCCTCCTTTAGTGAATCAGGTTTGTATGTATCGAAGACCAGGATGACCTCACTGAACCCTGCTGTCAAGCTCACGAGCCTGTCATTGAAACACTGGGCTAGATCTTTGACTGTGCTGATTGTCCCTGATTTCTTTGTCATCTTCTGGACAAGCACCATTCCATCAACAATGGCGATCTTTTGATTTGATGACGACGATGGAGAAGATGATACAGGACCTCTGTCATCTCCTGGTCTTGAAAGCATACATGATATTCTGACTTATGGTCAATGCTGACCTGTCAACTGTCCTGCTCCTCATCTCCGTTTGCAGCTCCTCCTCAGATCCCACCAAAATCCACCGTATAAGGCTGTACAGCTCGGTCGGAACATCCTCTCTTGTGCTGGATACTGTAATTGTGTGTTTCCTTCTCCTCAGCGAAATTGGCAATGCTGTTGCGTATTAGCTTAGCTGTCTTGTATATCATCATTGTCTTGTCCATTTCACTTGTGGCATCTTGCATCAAGGAAGTGTAGACCATATCTTCTTCGCAGGCTTCAGGACAGTAAAGAACAGATGGTTTTCTTCTGTCTTTCTGCCTCACTGACTTCACACTTAGTAACTCTGCAAGAATTTTGTCCTTTAGCCACTGTCGTGTCAGTGTCGGAGTGTGCTTCTGTGCCTCATCACTACCACCAAGCATAGCTATGTAGGTTTTTTCGATGGCATCCATGGGTAGATGAGCCTTATTTTGGGTTTGATATTCAATGAGATTGATCAGCTTAATCAAGCATGGTACTTGCATTGGTAGGTCTGTCTTTGTAGACTTGGCCCGGTTGCTGGCATCATCCCTCAGGACATGGAACACATATCGTGTCCAGCATGGTTTGTGGTATCTTACATCTATCGCATGGGCATCACTTGGTGAGAGTGCATTGCTTAGTCTTGTCATCAATACTGGATCTTGGGAAATATCCACAGCTCGTCTAAATGCCTTCCCCGCGTTTTCAGTTCGTGCGGTGAAGAGACGCTGGTCATCATCTTCTTGACATAAGAAGCAGTGATCCCTTGTCAACGGTTCTGTCGCAGATCTAGTGAAAGGTGCTGAGGTGCCTGGGGTTGCTGATTGCTCCATTTCAGAGCTTGTTCTTTTATGCCCACGTTTTTCACAGCATAGGTTCCTGTAGACATAGCATGCTGCAAGCGGTCTCTCGCTCGCTGTTTGGATATTTGATTTGTGGCATCAGAATAACAACTGCGATGCCACATGGGTTTCCTTTCAATCAATATTTCTTTGGTAAAATCTTTGAGGCGTCTTTGGATGTCAACATATTTTCCGTCCTGTAAGCTGGCTCTTTCTTCCACTACATCGAGTAATTTCTGGTGATTCTGTTCTGGGATATTGAACAAGTGTTCCTTTGCTGGCAGTGGACTCCTGACAAAGAATGCACTGCTTCCAGTCTACTGTGTCCATGGACGACTTGACCGAACTCAACTTGCTGGTTCCCGGGTCTTCACTCATGATGACTCAGGCACTGAAAAGAAAGAGAGCCACCACTATATTAACCAACACCAAGATAATTGTGTACTAGTTGTGTTAACATAAATTTTTACAGTATAAAATTAAATATTGCAACACTACTGCAAAAATACTGCAAAATTATTGAAGCATCAGGATTTATAAATACTGTTGCAACTGCCGCCAAAATGGCCGCCAAACAAGCATCTGCGCAAATGTAAACATTATTTTTCATATTCCTGATGCCATAAGCTTCTCAAAAATGTACTGGTTTGCTAATCTCCATAAAATTTGAACAAAAATACATAGTGAACCTCACTAAGAGGATTAAAGAAATAGAATACTGAAATCAGTGTGAGAAGGGGGCAAATTATTATTATTATAGGGTGTGTATATATATATATATATATCGAGTAACCAGTGCCCGTAAATCAGTGGCTAACATGGTTTCCCTATAAGCGAAGCAAAGACACTGAGATCGGGGATTCGACTCCCAATGGGGCTGGTTAATATATAGAAGTTAACGCAATGGGTCGCATTCGTTTGGCCTAAACGTTATGCCAGTTTCCGACCGTCTTCGCTGATATTATTATTATTATTATTAAATACCGGCCATTTATGACATGTGGAAATTATTTGCCTTCATTAGAATGATTACTGAAACACACGAACGGTTTGATGGTTAGTGCAGGCAACATTTCGCACGATATTTTGAAAGAAACTTCTTCTTCAATAAATTATTTAATACGTATAAACAGTTACAGCGATTATGTACAATTATAATGAGCGTCATAAATAATGTATTTGGTGAGCTCACGTTTAAGAAATGTCCCGATTATGATGATTCATAATAATTCAGGAAGACCGCAAACTGGCACGGCGCTCAGGCCAACTATTGTTGCCCATTGCTCTAACTCCCGCATTATTATTATTATTATTACGGGGTTCGAATCCCCGACCTCGGTGTCTTCACTTCGCTAATAGGACAATGGTGTTACTCACTGCTACGGACGCTGAATCATCATCATGATTCATTTCTCCATCATTAAGTGAAAGGAAGACGCACGCTGAATGGGAAGACAATAGCACGACTAATATAGGCCTATAAGATGGTGGGGGGGGGGGGGGATAAACCCTCCATTACACTATACATTTTAAAGTAAATAATAGAATGTTTTTTCAGTTAATCGGAAAAATAATTGCTTATTAAGTGTTGTTTTCAAAGTAATTTCTCAAATTACAAGTCTTCTTTTGTAGTTTTCGATAACAACAACAACAATAATTATAAATTTCTACGAGTTAAAAAGACACACAAAGGCCATGTTGAGAATATTTTTTCAATGAATCATAAATTATTCATTTGTAAACATACAAATCTCTCTCTCTAACACACACATTAATTTACACTTGGTATATATATATATATATATATATATATATATATTTCTGAATAAAATAGTTTGATCATTTAACCAATCCACGAAGATATAAATAAGTTACAAAAAAGAGAACGGTTGTAAGTATTTGTGAATTTATTTTAATTCCTATTTAAGGAAGAAGAAGGAGAAGAAGAAGAAGAAGAAGAAGAAACAGAACTGAAATCAATAAAGCGAAAGTACTCGGAAGGACAGGTCTCTAATATGTTTTGAGAATTTATGGGTAATTTTATTGGCAGGTAATAAATCCAATTTAACATTTAATAATGAGAGGTAACGCGCATTCTTATCAACAGAAATTACATTTTTCATTAAAAATAAGTAAAATTAAAATTAAAATCCTTTATTCCAAAAATAGTAGAAAGAGATTACAAATTTTTTTTAATAATGATTTAGAATTTTTAAGTATTACATCTTAAGAACTGCCAAATATGAGGTAATGAGAACTATCTTTCACGGCAATAATTATTTACATTATTATTATTATTATTATTATTATTATTAATCAAAAAATAATAATACTGCTTCGCAGTATTCTAAATAAACCTTAATCACTTAATTAAAAAAATTACAGTATACAAAACACAATTGTGAATGATGATACAGAAAGAACAGTAGAATTCCTTGAACTGAAATAAACAGTCCATTACAGAAAGCGTAAAGTGGGAAATGGAACAGGAAAATCACTTTAAAGTTTGAGAATTCATTGTGGATTTCGAACGGAGTATGAGACGATTCGCCCCCAAAACTCTGAACTTCGCTCTGACACTTTAAACACAAATAGAGGAAAGGCTTAAGATTGATTAATTTACGATAAATACTTTTATAATTTAACTTAAACTGATTTTTTAAGTGTATTATTTTATATATTAAGTAATAAAGTGGAAGAGAAATTACGTTATGTATTTCTGCTTCTATATAACTGTCAATAAACTTTTTTATTTTCATTTTTGTAACTATATTTATCGGTTCACAGAGAAAAATATTCAGTTGCAGTACCCCAAAATATTTGCTGCCAACCAAACTAAGTAGTGGTTATTACAAACATTTAAGTTTGTTACCAGAAAGATAAATATGGTTAGTAGAATCATTGCATAGTTGGAGTAACCATTTGGATTGGTTTGTAACCAAACATTTGGATTGGTTTGTAACCAAACATTTAGATTGGTCTGTAACCAAACATTTGGATTGGTTTGTATCAGTAGTATAGCCGCAAAAGGGGAGAGTGCAGGAATGTTGCAATTTATTACATAATGTTGCAATGTTGCAAAGGGGGTGTTGCAAAAACAATTCCCCCAAAGGGGGGATGCTGCAGGTGCAACAAGGAAAACTTGGAGGCGGCGTTATCCCCCAAGAGAAAGGAGAGAAAGGAGGAGAGGTGTTCACCTGGCAGGAGCCAAGTGCATATTAAGACTTCAGCCGAATAGGCGTTGTTTTATAGGCTCCTAATCAGCCAGTTGGCTTAGAAGGCGTAAATGGCTTGAGTTGCCAGATAGCGCCATGTATTCAGTTGCCAGTTTGTGCTATATATTTAATTAATTAATTCTAATCGAAGACTGAGTTGCCAGATACCATTGTATACATTATTATAGACTCCTAATCAGCCAGTTGGCTTAGAAGGCGTAAATGGCTAGAGGGCTAGAGTTTCCAGATACCACTTTTTAGCATTATTATTGCCAGATACCATTGTATACATTATTATAGACTCCTAATCAGCCAGTTGGCTTAGAAGGCGTAAATGGCTTGAGTTGCCAGATAGCGCTATGTATTCAGGCTGAGTTGCCAGATACCACTTTTTAGCATTATTATGGTGAGTTGTCTCACTAAACAATTAAAAGATTTCGTTCCATCAGATACCGTTGCTCAGGTACACAGTTGCCCGATTGTACCATTTATTTAGTTGGTTTAGAATTCCGCAAGTAGGTTTAGAAGGCGTAACATGATATAATTATCCAAAAGAATTAAGTAAAACAACATTGCATCATTCTGTTTATTATAAATATATAGAAAATAAATATACATTTCAATAATAAGAAATATACACACACACACACAATTATGGAGATATATAGAAAATAAATATACATTTCAATAATAATTGAGGAATATGCATATAATCCGTCAATATAACAGTACAGGAGAAATACACACACACAATTATGGAGATATATAGAAAATAAATATACATTTCAATAATAATTGAGGAATATGATATGCATATAATCCGTCAATATAACAGTACAGGAGAAATACACACACACAATTATGGAGATATATAGAAAATAAATATACATTTCAATAATAATTGAGGAATATGCATATAATCCGTCAATATAACAGTACAGGAGAAATACACACACACAATTATGGAGATATATAGAAATAAATATACATTTCAATAATAATTGAGGAATATGCATATAATCAAAAAATATAACACATAATTATGGATATATAGAAATAAATATACATTTCAATAATAATAGAAATATGCATAATCCTTCAATATAACAGTACAGGAGAAATATCACGCAAAATATATAAATACATTTCACTTTTTTTCAAAATACTAAACTCGCACTTAATCGAGTTTACAATTACATCATCATTGCTCTGCATTACGCAGTATATGCGGTTTAATAATATTTCACCGCTTAAAGTATAGGGAAACCTGTATTCGATATGAAGGGCTTTCATATCGTTCAGTACTATTTTTGTTCCCACTTTACAACCGGTTGGTAAGTCATCTTAATACGTCTAGAATACAATCAAAAGCACGCACAAAGACTTCATCGTTAGCTACATTATTAAACACAAGTTTATAAACACGCTTTTCCAATCGAGGGTTTATTTCTACCGACTCGAGCTTTTCAATCGTGAACTCATCTCACTCAACATAGCGGCAATTGAAATAATCTTCTAAATCGTTACGACAACTGCGCGTTATATAAAGAAATAGTTCTTCAGGGTGAACGGTGTAGGTGAGCTCAGCCTTGTACCGATCAATTGCTTTGTACCAAAGTTCATGGTATTTCAAAGAGTCTAAACTTTTTAAATAAACGTCCAGCTCTAGACCATTCTCACCAGCCTACACTCGGTAAACCCATCGAGCAGAGCGGTGTATGGTTTACTGTATCAAAATAAAGCATATCCGTAACACGCGCGTCTAATATAGGTTTCAGCTTGCGGAATCCGACGATTTCAAACATTCTGTCGAGGATGAAACGGTTTCGCGTAGGAACAAGAGCGTAGGAACACAACGTACATACAACGGCGTATGAGGGTGCGTCACTAATCTGCTCTCTTCTTGTACCTACGTTAGCAGGTATTTTATAACGATCTTCACTCCACTTCTCAACTATCACGAAGATTCTATTCATCTCCTCGACACTTAAATAAACCCGTTTGTTTGTTTGTCTACATTCCGTTTCCAGTACATAGCTAACGGTACCGGATTTACGCCTGAACACGCGCAACGATTTCGTCACGGACACATCGTACGAGGCGTTGAGAATGCTGCTCAAAGGAAGTTCCATCGTATTCGAGGAGCGCACGTCCACTCAGTTCAAGCTCTGAGATAACTATGAGCCGTGTGAGGCACGCAGGTAGGTAGGAACGGTTCGACGGGCGGCTGACTCGATGATACGTGAATGGGGTTGTTCGAACTCGTATGATCCGAGTCGCACCGAATTGTTGTACATATTTGTGTTTTTCCGGTACAAGAATTAATTTCATCACTACCAGACTACGCACCAGACAGTTTCCTCAGGATAGAACTAGGCACATTTTATGTTTACTAAACATCTTCACACTCCGGCGCACTATTTGAGAGGAACATATGCTCATATTTTTCCTTTCTGCCCATCAAACGATACTCGTCTCTAAAGTCTGTTAAAAACTCACGCAGGGCACTAGCCACAACCTCACTACGAACCTCATCATGATATACATTAATATAGTGATAAAAATACTTAAGATTGTCCATGATCACGAGATTCACATTTTCAGTCGTAGGGTATGAGTAATCGACATGGTGTAGCATGACTTACCGCTTGTCATACCACCATCCGCAAGACTCATTATCCATACCTGCTGCTTCTCTTCTGCACGCGTTGTTTCTTTTACTTCACGGTATATGTGAGACTTTATAAAGTTTAGCTCTGCAGCATACTTCAGCACATCGTCTGTGCAACGAAAGCCTTCAACGGTCTCACCAGAACATCCGTAGAGTATTTGTACATCTTGGAACTTCGCACAATCCAATGTGTTTTAAAAGAGGCATAGGAGGGGGGAATAGGAAGTTTTTCGGTATCCACCACATCCTGGCACTTTGCTGAATACCATTTCATAAACGTTGTACAAGCAATATAAAGGTAGCCATTTGAATACACGTCTGATCTTTTCTTACTGAATACACGTCTGATCTCTCGGGCTTACTGCAGTCGACTGACCACGCAGGGACTCCCAGATAGTAGCATGACTCACGTTGCTGATCTTAAGTGGGCGGAGCTTAGAACTTTCACCTGCGCACACACACACACACACACACACACACACACACAAAGGAGAAAGCAAACGCTAATTGAAACATGATTTATTTAATAAACGAGATATTCAAGTTATATATATATATATATATATATATATATAATATATATATATATATATTTACAAATACGATTTAATAAACGAGATATTCAAGTTATATATATATTTACAAATACGTGTAATAAATCAATAGATACGATTATATACAAGACAAATACGTGTCAGTTAACAAGAAGCATCAAACGTTTGGTATCAAAGGGTACGGTATCATAGGTACCAGGTAACTGGTAACGTTTCCTATAGGTGTTACGGCACACCTTCGTACCCCTAAGTTCCTTCACGCCCCCAGCTTCTGCGCCCGAAAATTGTGGGTCCTACAATTAGTTGGGTAGGTCGTTCGCCCTCATCATCGTCCAAACACACTAGATCCTTCAACGATTCAAAGTTAACAACCCGCCGATTCGCATGGTTGAGCGTAATACCCTTTGCCTTCACGATATATTTCATATCCTCCCCCACCCTGACCCGTACCCATAAGTTTAGGTCCTGTTGAGACAAAAGAGTCGGCGTATGCGTTGTCCCATACTCATCCTTGATCTCATCAATGAATCGCGAGGAACTCCCCAATAGCGGGCATGTATTCACCCTCCCTCTCTGTGAATATCACGCTATCTGTATCGGCATACAATACTCTCCGCCCAAGAGAATGCAATAGACCCCAAAGTTTTATACGGGCTTAGGCTGTTGTGAAGCTGGCCACAGGTATGTTTGTAACCCTTGAGGTATCTGTGGCCATTTCAGGGTTGTTGTACTTTATTATGTAAGTATTACCTACATTCACGATCTCCATGACCTCTTTATCGGAGCATTGGCATAATCCCAGACATCACTATAACTTTGTGCCAAATGAATGTTCCCTTTGCCGGTATTCTGTGCAAATTTTCCCAGTAGACTGTTTAGACACAACTTTGCACTAAAGCGCTTGCCAGGATTCTTTGCAAATTGGGCACGATCAAGTTGTATACCTTCGCGGTCGCTGTAACGTTGAATATAGGCAGACTTTTCATCTTCGGTATCAACTCCTCGCGGATACCCTGATGCCTCAACCTTATCCTTCAAAAAGACGTTTATATATGGTGTGAAAAGGTTGGGTAGCTTCTGAAACCTCCTCACCTTATGTATCTTCAGTATTCTATAACCATGGCGTACGGCTAGGGCCAGCTCAGGACTTGTATATACGCCTCTGATCTTACGTTGGTGGGGTATATGGTTACAATCGCCGTTATCCTCTTCCGCGCACTTCACGCACAGGGGAAACATGAGCTTGTGGTCGATAACGACAGGTAAGATTGGCATCCATAAATTGCGTGGGGGTAGTACGTCTACGAAAGAGAGCCCAAAGTAACGATCATTCAAATTTCTTGAAAATTAATTGATGGAGGGCAGGTTAGGTCCCACCAGTTTCTCAGGAGCGCCCACGGGGTACGGATTGTTCTTCATCACGTATGGGTATAAAGAACAGAAATCGTAGTAATGGAGCTTCACGCCCTCCGTAGGTGGAAAGTATAGTCTGAATGGATTTGTACGTCCTCCAAACAAGCTATCACCACATTTGAGAGGATCCAGCACCATTGAACGCTTGATCGTGTTTATTTCCTCACGTACACCTCGTCTGTCTCCATCCGTGCATCATATTCATGCTCCCACAAGACTTTGTGAGTGAACTGTGATCCTATAAGTTGATCGCGGGTGCGGGTCCATGCAAGACAGTCGGCAGGAGATCTACCGTGGATATCTCCGGCGATTCCGCACTCAGGACGGGGGCATCCATGCCACCAGCATCCGTTAAAGGAGTACACAGTCTTCACACCAGTGACACGGTTTTCACTTAACCATCAACCCAAAAAAACGTCCATTAATCTTAATGGGTACTTCACCCGTGTTGCGGGCGTGCTTTATGTATACACTGTCTGTTGCTGTAGGTGTATGAGCCAGTAAATAGCCTTGTGTCGTAACTGCGGGGTTGTTTCGGTGAATAATGGCTAAGGTGTCTTTAGGCATGAAGTTATTCTTGAACACCGTAAAACATAATGATGCGATGGTGGTTGCGACTTGCAGCGGATCGCATTTGAAACGGGCTATGTACATTCTTGTAAAGGCCTGGAAACATACTTTAAGCACGCGCACATCATTCACGCAATAACGCTCACATTCATCAGCTATATTATAAGGGTTACTTTCATTAAAACTGTTGTAGTATCGATCAAAGTCTTCACGTTCATCCATACAGTCAAAATAATGTTGGGTGGTGGTGGGCCTACGTAGTTTAAAGTCTCGCTGGTGAGGAAAGTGTAAGGGAAGTATCCTTTGGAAACTTCAGCTGCTACTCCCATCACCTTGGGTAGCTTTGCTAATTTACAAGGTGTGAATAATAAAGTGTCTTTAATTTGTACATTGCCTCTTATTTGCATCTGTATTAATTTGTTGCCTCTTTTCAATGGATCACCTGTACCTGTAGAGTACATTTTGGGTGATTTTCACCCCACGTTTGTGATACAAGGTGCAATTATTAGCGGGTGGAAATCTCCCAAGGTTTGCAGTGGTGTACATATTCTGGTTTGCTATTTACGTTATTTTTCTTTACAGGCATTGATTATGACATTCTAGGTGTACTAAAGTGCTATTACTATTGCAAGAATCATGTCTAATAAACAGGTGAAGTATTACGCAAGTGATGAGCTTGAAAGAATTATGAACACAACTGGGGAATTACCTGATTATAGTGAAACTGATGATGAAGAGAATGAAGATGACCTAGAATATGTCATGTATGATAGTGACATTGACAAAGAATATGTACCTGAACCAAGTGAAAATGATGATGAGAATAGTCATAGTGATGAGGAGACCAGACGCCGTGTATGGAAAAACCACGGCACACGTCTACACCAGCCAAGCCACGCTCGCCCCACGTGACAGCTAGGCCTATCACCAGCCGCATGTGTTCGACCCAGACCCTGGTGCCTCTACGTCTGCTGCCTCTCCTGATGCCCATGCTGCCTCTCCTGATGCCCCTGCCGCCTCTCCTGATGCCCCTGCCGCCTCTCCTGATGCCCATGCTGCCTCTCCTAATGCCCCTGCCGCCTCTCCTGATGCCCCGGCTGCTCGTAGGGGAAGAAAAAGGCGCCCTGATGAGGACGACGATGCTCCCTCAGTCGTTGACTTCCATACCAGCACCCTGGCAAGCACTTCTGGCTTCAGGTGGAGTTGCCGGCCACAGTCTCGTTCGTCGATGAGAACTCCATCACGGAACATCCTTCCATCCGGCATGACCACAGGGCCAACAGCGGAGGCACGGAGTGCTGACACCCCAATCAAGTGCTTCACGTTGCTGTTTGAGGACCAAATCATCGACGAGATTGTTGAATGGAGCAACAAGCGAATCCACTTGCAGGCTGCCAAGTACGGCCGGCAGACTGGAACACACTCTCGAACAGAACCAGCCGAGGTGCGTGCACTTCTGGGGGTTATCATCTTCAGTGGCTGCCAGAGGGACAATCATCTATCAACATCAGAGATGTGGAACCCCTGCACCGGCGCAGCCACATACCGTGCGGTCATGTATCAGGGTCGATTCGAGTTCCTACTGAATTGTCTGCGTTTTGATGACCCTGACACACGGGAGGAGAGGCGGAAGACAGATAAGTTCGCAGCCATTAGGAAGATCTGGGACAACTTTATAGGAAATTGTGGGAGGATGTACGTGCCTAGCGAGAACCTGACTGTCGACGAACAGCTGCTTGGTTTCAGAGGAAGGTGCCCCTTCCGAATGTACATCCCCAACAAGCCGGCTAAATACGGGATCAAGCTTGTTCTTGCCAATGACAGCAATAGCAAGTACTTAGTGGGTGCGATCCCTTATCTGGGGAAGGATGGGACAAGACCCATGCAGGGCATCAACCTTGGCCATTACTACACCAAGGAGCTGACCAGGCCATACCACCAGACACAAAGGAATGTAACCACAGACAACTGGTTCACGTCTGTGCCCTTAGTGACGGACCTCTTAGACTGTGGCATGACCCTTGTTGGAACGGTCAGGGGAAATAAAAAGGAGATACCGTCGCAGATGAAGGAAACGGCCAGTCGCAGGCTAGGGTCAAGTGCATTCCTTTTCACCAAGGAAATGACTCTGGTGACATATATCCCAACAAAGTCCAAGACCAAGAAGAAGCTCGTCTTGCTGTTGTCTTCTATGCACACACAGCCAGCCCTGGGACCCACAGGAAAGCCGGAGATCATCGAGTTCTACAATCACACGAAAGGTGGTGTGGACACATTCGACCAGATGTGTGCCCACTACTCCTGTGGACGCAAGACCAAGAGATGGCCGCTGTGTGTGTTTTATGGGATGCTGAACACCTGTGTACTCAACTCCTGGGTCATCCACAATGAAAATGCAATTAGGACAGGTGGCAACAGGATCATCAGGAGGAAATATATGCAAATATTGGCACTGGGACTCATCACGCCCTGGGCAGAGAAGAGGCTCGACTCGCCGTTCCTGTCACGCCCCTCAAGACACTCATCTGCACAATCTGCAACCTCCCTTCACCTGGCACTGCTGCAGGCCCGGCAGGCACGGTGGTAGCAGAGAGTAGTGGTGCCTTGGTGCGCTGCGTTATGTGCCCTAAGGGGTCCGACAGGAAGACGCGGCACAGGTGCCGCAAGTGTCGTGGACCTGTGTGCCCTCGCCACTTCTGCCCTGTCTGTGTTGACTGTGTATAATACCAGGTAAGTTATAATGTTCTTTGAAGTTGTCTGCAATGAAAAAGTGTTCATAAATGATGAATAAATATCTACAAAAAAATATTTAGTGCACATAAGTCAGTTTTCGCCTCTCAAAAATTTCCCTGTTTTTGTCTATCTCCACTACAGTTCGTAGCGATCCAGGAGGCTTGTGGCTGCGCCAGCTGAGGCTCTCATGACTCGGGTGACTGTAGGCCAACGCTCAACTCTGCAGCTGCAGTATTAACTTCACAGTAGATTTTAATGTTAGGTTAGGTAGTATTAAAGCATTGTGAGTAAGGTTTATCTAAGTTACCCATCACAGTACTTACTTTATGTTTTTTTAACTTCTTATAGCAGGAAATTAAAGTACAAGAGTTATATTTTCAATTTATTTATATACATTTAATAAAGCACGATTAGAACTTTTTATATTAATTTCCGAAAATGGGTAAAATTCACCCGAGGTTTGTGATCGTGTAACCCGGTCCTAGGGTTTGTGTTCTAGGGTTAAAAACGTTTGTCCGTTTACCGCATTTGGGGCACTCGTCACATTCGATCCCCATACACTCATCACAGATGGTCTGGCTCACAAGTAAATGTGGAATTACCTCTTTGGTTTCAGCGTTCGTATATGTTTCTATATCGTAGTATAGCAGTTATACAAGGGTTATTTTTAGGCTTAGCATCTTTCATATAACATACATGCTTTACTCCATCCGCCTTATATTCCTCCTGGCATGTAGGACAGTGAATCTCGTCACACTTGTGCTTAAATTTCCCCCAATTATCCATTGTGTGAAACATACCACATTCACAGATTCTCATTTTCCTGCACGTGCCAATTGATTTATGGAAATCAAAGCAGTTATTATTGAAGAATGTGCGTCTACACACATCACAGTCTCTCTTCTCAGCTTCAACTACACGGCTTTCACATTTGGTGCTTTTACACTGCTCACATACCATGTGACATTCTTTACAATGTTTCACTATATCATCCGCAAACTCGAGGCACCCCTTACACAAATCATGATGTCTCCCATATTTTCGACTTTTGTCATAACTCGCGTAAAGCCACCTTATATTACTGATGGGGAGATACGTTGTCCCTGACAATCCTAAAATAAGTAGGGGTCTTGTACGATCTCTCACACAGCTTTTAAAAACATACACAGTCCTACGACGATCATCCAACCCAAATACAACTATACGGACATTCATTTCTTGTTCTACCATTCTCCTGCTCTTCAGGACCCATATTACAGTCAAATTCAAGTTCACATTCTACAGCTAGTTTACGGGCACGTTCCACGACCGTAGGCAACCAAATTTTTTGAGTCCGTGTATTTTGTACAGTAAACATACGTGCTAAGAGTACTGCTATAAAGCCGCAACCACGATCAACGTTTATATGCTTTCCGTAAATAGTCGGAGAATTGAAGTTAAGAGTATACGGTATGGCACTATGGCCCGCAACACGGAATACACGATCAATATTTACCGTGAAGGTGTCCATATTAAAGGCTATACTACTTTGGGCGGCCTGCATTATACGTCCTAATATATATTCTACATCTTCAGCCGCCAAACGTCTAAATGACACTATCACCCAATAATCATCTACATCACCGTCATATGACCCGAATCCAAAGGACAGACTCGTCCTGACTTCACGCTCGTCGCGATTCTGAAGAGCAATCTCTACAATACGCTGTACAACCCGGCGTAGCCCGCGCTCAATTCCATTGCTATACATGGCTCTAGGGTCGACCCTGACTCTATACCGATTTCTAGTCAAGGCTGGGGTGGGGGCTGCGGAGCGAACCAATTCAAGCGTTATATCATCCTCAACAGAACGGGGGGCAACTGTGGCCGATGAATTAGGGGGTATATTAGCGGAAGGTGCTGATGGGGGGCCTGTTGCGTAGGAGGTTGAGGGTTGGGGATCTATTATTGTAGACTTAACAGAACGGGGGGCAACTGTGGCGGATGAATAAGGGGATATATTAGCGGGAGGTGCTGCTGGGGGGATTGTTGCGTAAGAGGTTGAGGGTTGGGGATCTGTTACTGGTGCAACAGGCGCGTATTTCGGTCGCTTTATACCTGACGTGGGGTTCTCTTCATCATACCTCCGCTTTGGACATGCCACCGGTATCGCTGGTGAGGGTTCGTTGGCAGGGGAGGAGATTACAACTACACTGTCGTCGAGGTCATCCGTAATGTCAATGATGGGATGCTCTACCTCATCGTCATTCACGGTTCTGTGGGAGAAGAAAACAAAATATAAGGAACAGTACTCAAAATTTGTAATATTTTGTAAATGACCCACTTAGGAGTGTGACGTGTTAGAAATGGACTCTGTAGAAAAATTCAGATTCACGAGCCCATCCACATGTATTATATCTGGACCTACAGGATGTGGTAAAACTGTGTTATGCTTAAAATCATTAAAGAAAAGGGAGAGATGTTCTCGAAATTTGTGCATAAAGTTATATGGTGCTATTCGACGTATCAATCAGTGTTCAACGAGTACCAAGATGATATTTTGTTCCACAAAGGCGTATATGACGTTAATTCGTTAAAGGGAAATGAACGTACAGTCATTGTAATTGACGATCTCATGTTGGAGATGGATAAAACGTTTGCCGAGACATTTACAGTATTCTCCCACCATCTTAACATAAGCGTGTTCTTCATCAATCAGAATCTATTTTTCCAAAATAGATACATGCGCGATGCGTCGTTAAATACGCAATATCTAGTCTTATTCGCGCAACGTAGAGATGTATCACAAATTGGGGTATTAGCCAATCAAATGTTCCCGAATCAGCGTAAGGAGTTTTTGGAAGTTTATAAAGAAGCTACAAGCACGCGTTACGGATATTTGCTTTGCGACCTTCATCCGCGAAACACGTTTACAGTGCTTCTACGAACGAATATATTTCCAAACGAGCCTGAAACGGTGTATATTCCAGAATGACAAAGAGACTAAAGAAATACCGTGAATTAATAAAAATCTATCATCGACTGCCCCGGGCAATGCAGCAGATGTTTATTAAAAATATCGACGCCGACTTTTTAAAATGCATCTGTGAAATCTGTCTTAACGTTATAAATTGCAATGTATCAATGAAAACCCCTCAGAAGGCTCGCCTACGCCGCTACAAGAACATAATACGTGCACTCGCTCGTAAAAGTCAAACTGTAGCGAAGAAAAAACGAATTATTGTACAAACAGGAGGGTCATTTCTCCCCATCTTATTTTCAGTTTTGGGTCCTTTACTGACTAGATTAATATAATGAAGAAAGTGGTAGTGATTCCCCACGAGGTGTACGCTTCACTGCAAAGGAATCCAGACACGGTTCTAGATCCCCGTAAAAGCAGACTTAAAAGAATGGAAAGCGAATTGCTAGCCCTATTAAACAGTGAAAAAACACCTGATGAGAAAAGAATCTTATACCAAGAAGCTCTGCAGAAATTTCTTCACGAGTACGAAAATTATAAGAACCTACAGAGATTCCTGTGGTTATTAGGCACAGTACGGGGGACGATGGACATGGCGACATAGGATCTGTGCCCGACGATACAGCTGACAACCAAAAATTAAGGGATTAGCCACACAACATATCGAGCATGTATTAAAAAGCACCCTCCCACATACATTGAGGTAAAGGCTTAAGTCTTTATAATCTATTGAATGAGGATCCAGCCATACAATGGACCGATACAGGCGAGATCATTGTGGAAGGATCAAAGGTACAGGGATCGAATATCGTAGACATTGTCCATGATCTGGTGAGAAAGTGGGATAGGCCATCACCATCAGGATGGAAGCAATTAAAGCAAGACTACAACAAATAAATGTCCCTAAAACGTTGATAGGAAATCTGAACAGGTTAAAACTTGGAACATGCAACGCATGTGACACAATTGAAGACGCCGTCACCCCCGGCGGTAACACCTTTGAGAGGAGAAAGAAGAGGTTAAACCAACCCTACCCACGTGCCTCTAAAATACGCAAATGGCTAACGTATAAACTAAACGCTATTATGACATTTCTAGCCCATCCTCTTACGGCGGCGTAGATAGACTGTACAGAAGTGTTTACGGAGTTGGGAAAAAAGATGTTGAAAGATTTTTGAGGGAGCAGGACGCTTATACGCTTCATAAGCCTGTGAGAAAAAGGTTTAAAACAGCCAAGACAACGGCTTCCTCGATTGATTCTATTTGGCAAGCAGATTTAACAGACATGCAAAGATATTCTGTGTATAACGATGGTTACCGCTACATTCTATTCATAATAGACGTATTCTCTAGATATCTGTGGCTAGTTCCTCTGAAAAATAAATCACCTGAAACAGTTGCTAAAGCCACCAAAACGCTAATGTTAAAAGAAAACAGGGTTCCTGGCTATTTTTGTACGGATATGGGGAAGGAATTTATAGGCCGTGCTTTTCAGAACATGTTGACAGAGTTTAATATCAGCTATTACACAACCAATTCTATACATAAGGCTTCTTTAGCTGAAAGAGTTCAGCGCACCATAAAGGAACGCATGCACCGTTATTTTACACATAAAAACACATACAGATTTCTAGACATTCTGGAATCATTGGCATCATCCTACAACCGCTCACACCATCGCACGATTGGGACAACACCTAACGAAGTTTTAGAAAGAGGTACGCTCCCGAGAAGAGATGGATCACCAACACCACTACCACACTCGGCGCGCTTCAAAATCAATGATTATGTAAGGCTGTCGCGTTCGGGGAATAAATTCGCAAAGGGTTTTGAGCAAGGATGGACACGCGAGATTTTTAAAGTTAGGGCTATGAGACCTAAAGGTGAGATAATGATGTATTACATTGAAGATTTGAATGGGGAAGAAATCTCAGGAGGCTTTTACCGCGAGGAATTGCAGAAAGTTGCGTTTAATTTAGGAAAAAATGTGTTTAAAATTGAGAAAATTTTAGGAAGCAAAGGTTCAGGAAAGAGAAAAATGTACCTGGTGAAATGGCTAGGGTACCCAGAAAGCTTCAACACCTATATAAAAGCTAATGCAATAATGAAGCTTAAATAGTATGCAACATGGCTCCTAACCATTTCTACGTCACACTCCCGTCCTCCTCGTCCCTGTCGGTACACCCTAACAACACACTAGCCAACTTTGTAACAGAACTCCACGGGCACATTGAATTCAGCTGGACACCATCTTTTTAAATATTGAACATAAAGAAGCCGTTTTTACGATTCTTAGAGACATTGACGAGTGTGAAAAAGCTGGGGTAGCTATGGATGAAACTATACGTATCGCTCGGATTAAGGTTGCACGGTATTACAGTACAGAAGTAAGACTAGGACCGGGTCAATATGGTTCGGTCGAGGATGCTGTGAGAGGCTTAAACGTAAGTTTAAGAAACTCAAGCCTTACGAATGATTTAGTATATGAAATCGTAAACAAAGGAAACCCTGCACATACACTAATCCTAAAATCAAAGACTAACAGACGTATTAAAGACCATAGAAAGTTCAAAATTCTAACCAATGGCCGATATAGCGCAGCCTTCCAAAGAGACACATTTCACGAGACACAGCATGACTTGTCCAGATTAATGTATCAATTGAAGATGGAGAAATTGGCTGAAAGGTCCCCAGACATGTGCTATATTTACAGTAATATAGTGGAGCACCAGTTTGTTGAGGATACCCAGGCACGCCTGCTGCGCATTGCTCACATCCCCAACCATAGAGGAAGGAGTTTGAGTATTACATATGACAGACCCCATTATGTGAATGTCGCAACTAATTTAATAACCAATATCTCAATATATATAAGAACGATTGAGGGTGAAAACTTCCCATTCGGTAACGGGAGCTTAACAGTGAAGCTACACTTTCGACGCACTGAGTTATAATGGATAGAAAGCCTTTCACCGTCTATCGAGGGATGAGATACCAGCGCGGTAGTGGACTTGGATCCATTTTTTCATCCATACTACGTACGGCTGTTCCTTTGCTGAAGAGGGGTGCCAGATACCTCGGGAAAAAAGCGCTACAATCAGGTCTTAACACTGCAGAAGACATATTGGCCGGGGCTAAATCTAAAGAAGCTCTAAAAAAACATTTAAAGCGTACACGGGACGAAATCATCAAAGATGCAAAGAGAAAAATGCGTGGTGGCGGGAAGAAGAAGAAGAGGGCTGCCCGGAAGAAGGGGTCACGTGGTATTAAACGTAAAAGGATATCAAAAAAGAAGTGCTGTAAGCGAATGAAACCTATGGTTGACCACTTTTTTGACTGATATAAGCTAAGGACATTGATCTCATGAATCATAGTTTGTTTACCACTTGTCGAGAGAGGAGGCACTATTTCTAACTCGCCATGGCACGCTTCATCCACCCATGTAGTTCACAATGCTGTAAATCGGAGCTGACCCTTTTTGAGCTGCCTCCAACCCAAGTTTCTATTGAGCACAGTGACTTTATTACAATTAACCCTTTAAACACAATTAGTTCCCCGAGTGCACCTATAGAATTCGTGATACCCAGCTCAGGCCCTTACTTTTTTTATCCAAGCTGTGTGCACATGTACGCTAAGCTACGTATAGCCCATTCTGATGGAACGGTCTGCGATGACAAATATGCTGTATACCCTGAAACAAACTTTCTGCACTCCATATTCAACCAGTGTGACGTATATTTAAATCAGACCAACATATCGGCAGGCACGGGGTACTATCATCTACGCGCCTATCTGGAAAATGTCCTCAACTTTTCCAAAGAAGCGAAGGGTACCTTTTTAAGTGCCGAGGGATATTATCAAACTAAAGATGAAAGTAGTATAAAGGACAAATTTAAAAATTCTAAAAAGAAAATATACGAGTGTTTTGGACGGTTGCACACAGATTTCACTTTCCAGGAGAAGTTGCTTGTCAACGGGGTGGATATGAAAATAAAGCTCACCCGCACGAGTCCTGAGATCTGCTTAAATCTGGATGCGAATCAAGAAGAGGGCGCAAAGTCCGTTGTGGTTCACATTATGGACACATACCTCCGCGTACGGCGAGTGAAATTAAGTTCACCAAAACAACTAGAAATTGAGAAAAATTTACTAAACGCTACAGTGAAATATCCTATTAACAGAGTGCAGATCAAACTATATACGGTTCATGCAGGGTTGGCATCGAAGCAGATAGAAAACATTACCCTGGGAAATCTTCCTAAAAGGATATTAATCGGTATGCAGGACCATGCTTCGGTGAATGGAAAATATAAAAAGAGTGCCTTTAAATTCGAGAATTTCGGACTTAAAAATATAACTCTATACGTTAATGGCACTGCTTTGGGCGGAATAATGGGTACGGACTATTCATCAGACGCTGTGTTACCTCTTTGTGCCAGAGCCTATAGTAATCTGACCCATATTGCAGGTGATTGTGATGAGCTTGGGAGTAACGCAGGAAGAATTCATTGATCAATTTAAACTTTATCCGTTTGACATTACACCTGACTTATCTGCTAGTGTAAATACCCATTTAACCCCACAGCAGAGCGGAAACATCTCAGTGCGGCTGGAATTCGCCAAGCCTATAGACGCTCCTATTAGTGTACTTGTATATCTCGAATCGCAAGCCCTAATAGAAGTAGATAGATTTAGGAGCGTTATCACTGACTTTTAAAATGGATGCTAATACACTTCAGAAAGTAATGAATAGTGAACGAGTCACACGTTCCAAATTTATTGGCGTGTTTGCGAAGAATGAAACATTGAGTTTGCCAAGTACGCGAGAATGCGGTAGTCTTATTGTGAACACAGATGTCATCGGTAATGAAGGGATTCATTGGATCGCTGTTTATTTTAAAAATAGACAGCGCCTGTACTATTTTGATTCACTCGGTACTCAACCCTGGAGTGACCCTATTATTGTAAAATTTCTCGCTCAGTTACATATTCCCGAAGTTGTATGGAACCCGTTTCGTATGTCTGGTATGCAGACAGATAAAACTCCGTTTTCCAATTGTACGTACTCGTCGTATAGTATAATGTTTTTGTTCGTGTGTGTATATTTGTAACGGTATATTCTGTAGTTGGTTATTGTACTGATTTCTTTCATTTAATAAATTTATGAAAATATATTGTGTCTTCTTACCCAAAAAAGATCGAAAAACACTTACATTATTTCGGTGTGACATTCATTATGCTGACTGATCAGTATATCCTCCGTATTCATGACACGAGATTCTTCAAAAGATTGTATAACACGTGTCAAATCCTCATCCGACCTTAAAGGAATAATGTTCATTCTTTTAAAACATATACAGAGTATACAGACAGACCCCATTATGTGAAGATATCTTTGGTTCGAAACTCATTTAAGAGGTAAATCCAAATAACATTTAAAACGATTGCCATAAAAAATTTCGATTTTAGCATAATAGCGATGAGGTAAATCCAAATAACATTTAAAACGATTGCCATAAAAAATTTCGATTTTAGCATAATGGCGATAAGAGGTAAAACCAAATAACATTTAAAACGATTGCCATAAAAAATTTCGATTTTTGGTGAGTATCTAAATGCAGTATTTGACGAGATACTACAACCCTCCATATATATAAAATCATGTTTCTTGAATTATAGACATTTACATTTCTATGGTAGTCCCTTGCGTCGGATTGTAAGGAGCGTCACTGCAAATATCTTCAACGGTTTGCGTTGGAAATAATTCATCACGGTCAATTGCGTTAAAAAGATTAATTGTAGTTAATGCTGCAGTGTCACATTCTTCATACAAATCCGGGGAGACGTACAGTTCGTGGTCTATGGTGGAGGAATGCACTGGCAGAGGGAATGATTATTCACTGACGCGAAAATAGCTACTGTTACTCCAAACTGAAAAATATCCCCTTTTATATGCACAATCGCCAAGCTCCGCCCCAAAAGATTAAGGCCAGATGTTCGTAGTGATTGGCTGTCGGTGTAGCTGGGTGGAGCTATGATATGTTTGTGTACCAATCCGCTATAACGGGTCCGGACGAGTAATGGCATCTTTATATTTTCACCAATAGATTTAATGCTCGTATTACTCCTTGCTGTCTTTACCATGTCAATATTTTTCCCCCACTATTCCCGGATCATTAGTCACTAATGTAATCGAGAGGATTTTATAATAAAGAAATATATCCTAATTATATTTTTAAAAGAGCATTCGGTTTCTACGTTAAACTGTGGGTCTAAGGCAGAGTGAAAACCTTTGCAATTCGGCGAGAAAGAGTTAATTACACTAGGGAACAACATTTCTTGAAAATTATTTGGTGATTCTTATAGAACTTTTGATACTGATTCCAAATATGGTTTCAGAAGTTTTATATCACCCATAGTTTTCGAGAAAATAATATTTCCATTTTTTCCCAAAATATTATCAAGTACTTTGAAGTGTCGCATCGAGGTCTAGTATGAATTGTGCTAAATTTTCACTTC
>JAJOZX010005686.1:105000-167500 GCA_023014485.1 Bathynomus jamesi | reverse complement strand
CTTTTGTTGCCTTCCGTGTCGCATTCAAGACGCTGCATGGAATTATTTGACCTCTTTGTAAAGAACTTGGTACACGATCAATCATGTTCAAAGAAACGTAAACTTCTTTTCACATCCTCAGATACGCGAAAATTTTAGCATTGTTTACAACCGTTATTATGTTACTAACACATAAAAAGTTTAGGAAACACTTCAACCATAATGGTGATTCTTTTCTGAAGGAGAGTTTGTTTTGATGTAATGAGGCAGCTCTTTTCCTCATTTATGTGCCTAAGTACAACGTTTGACAGACTGAATTACTATCACCTGTTAATTAAATTCATTGTATTTGGTGTTCCCCATTCTGTTGTAAACGTTAATCCAAGTTCTAAAGTAAGATTTTCAAATTTTGCATAAATGCCCGATATTCTGGTATGCATAAATTGGGTAACGGCGTTAGGCTAGGGTTAATAATTTCTCCTCTCTTGTTTTCAGTTTTTGCTGATGATATTTTTAGGGAATAAGTGAAATTAAATTTAGATGTAAGAGGAGGAATAGAAAACAAAATTAATTTTCGAGCTATGATGTTCTTTTCATGTTCTTTATAAAGCGACTCACCCTCAAATAACGTTAAAAAGAGTTTGTTGAAAATAATGAATTCCTACTTGAAAAGAATGTGCAGAAATTCAGACGTAAAATTTTATACCAAAAGACTTAAGGGAAATGATACATGAAGAAGCCTAACTTTTTTCCGAGATTTTGAAAAAATTTAGAGAAAATTTCCTGACATAAATTCTAACCAAAAATCATAAACTATAGTCGTGTGCTATTAGGCGAGCGGCCAACACTGATAACAGGCCATATTTTTTGAGTTTAATACCCTCCCCTCATACAGAAATGCACATGTTCTAAAATGATCTGCACCATCTGGACATATAAGTTTGGCATGTTGTCCTCCATTCTGAGTGTGCTAAGATAGTAAAATCAGCCATTAACTTCAGCTACGTACAAGTACTAGTGTATTCACGTTTACAACTCACGTATTACAACTGAAATCTTTGAAGACACAACGAACAGTGAAGACAAGGTTTATTTCCCATGAAGTTATACATTTTCTGAAAGCTCTAGTGCTACACTGTATCAATTTATCTATAAAAACATTCTTTTACATGATATATTTTATTTTTTGACTAGAAGCGTTATTGTTAGACGCTAAAAAATCACCTAAAATACAGGTGTTTCACAAAACTGATTAATATGAGTTACACAAAACTAATTTCGAGTACAATAATTCAGGTATTTTGATACTCCAAGTATTAATACATTATGTTGAACAAAATGAATGCCATTTTAAAATGTTGACTCACCATACAAAGTACTGTGCCTACATGGGTTAATAATGGAGACCTCTGTTCGCATGCCAGCAGAAAGGTTTATCGTTCAGTTATGAAAAACAAGCAAATGTTGGCATGATTACAATACATATATAATAATGTTGCATTTGAAAATAAAGTTTGAATTGTTAACTTTGTGAAAGGACCGATATTGAGATTTGAAGAACGTCAATTTTGTAAAACAAAAATTAAGTTACTATACGTATATCGATGTACATAACACAAAATCAGCTAAATCAACTAAAATTAATTAAACCAACTAAATTTTAACAATTCTTATCTTTATAAAGCAAACTACTAAATAACTTTAAAGCAGAAATCATTACTTAAAATTGGAATCTTTCCACTAAAATTCTCAACTTGTTTTTCAATTACAAAACTGCATGTAAGTCAGTGCATACTGTATTCGGTGACTCCCGCAATATCAATTCAATGCTTTCTTATCAGTCTACCCCATACTGGGAAATAACTCACGTTATAACAGCATATATGAAACACACTAATAAATTATTAATGCACAATGCTATAATATGGTTATTCATCTAGCTCATCCAGCGGTGGTTTGTGATGGGTTTGTTCATTCATACAGTCCTCAGTAGCCTTGCAGACGCATTCCTCTGTGCATGCCATATCATTCGTTGTACAACTGCAGTTCTTACTACATTGTCTGCATCCACAGCATGAGCACAGAAGCTCATCTAATACTTTTGCAGTTGTTGGTCCATCAAATAACTTCAACTTTAATTCATCACCCTCTCTTTGCCACCCATTTCCATCTGGTGAAGATATATCTGGTTTAGCAACGTGAGCTAACATCCAAATGCGGGTCTGAAATGATGCTCTCTTAAAGTGTTGAAGAAAGCTAGGTTCTGATGGGGGTAGTTTGTGTAATGGTACATTCTCGTCAGCAAGGCGGACTCTCAGAAGATTCAAGTCATTATGTTCTTCTTTATATACATCCTTTGGATCGTTAGAGCAGCAACAAACTGTCGGGCTGCATGTTCGGCCTCAACTGTGTTGTCAGTACCCAAACTACCAAGGAGTGGAATCGAACCTTTCTTCTCCAATGACTCCATGGTTTTCCACATTTTCTTTTTTCCTATGCCACAGAATGATGAGACGCTATCACATCCTGTCAAAGCATGCATGGCGGGAAGTAGACTAGGAGCTACAGGACTTAATTCATTGCATATGCTGTGAACAGGAATATTACGATGGAGCTCAGCAGCAGCGGTCACCTTTCCTGTTTCTACCCAGAAAGATGATGTACTTTGCAACTGAGGAAAATAATGCACAGCTAGCACGAGGATATCTGTGTCAGGTGACTTGACAACTATGCTTCCTTAGATATTGGCAGCAGAAAATTCCTCATCTCCCTTCATAGCATGGAAAAGCATCCTTGTATCTGCCTCTTCATGTGAGCAAAACAGATCTTCCACTGGTGTCACTCCTTGGCTAGAAATACAGACCGCTTTTTCTCCATCACTGAACCCACCTGCAAGGTAGATCTTATGTTCGTGGTATGCAGCAAGCAGGGCCGTGCCGATGGGTGAGACGGCGAGGCGACCGCCTCAGGCGCCTTTGGGAAGGGGCGCCAAAAACTTGACAACAATAAAAATGTAAAAAAGCTAACTTTAGAAATGTCAGCATGGAAGGGTGACAGCTCATACATGCAAGCATAATAGATTGAAGATCGAACACTTCCTTCCCAATTAAAATTGTTTCCATGTTGGTTACATTTTTCTCAAAGTCTGTGTTTAACATATAAAAATAGTATTTATAACACTGCTAAAATCCTGGTTCTCGCTGGATATTTAAAATAGAATCTAAAACTGCAAAATGAGGAAACTTCAATCTTCAATCGCATAATATGCATGAGATTCTATAGACTTGTAAAATAATTAATATACTAGTACTAAGATTTGTAACAAAAGATGAGAAATCTGGTCAATATGTGCCTCGTGAACATTTTATTTGCTTTATTCCTGTAACAGATACAACTCGAGTAGGATTGACCGAAGTATTATAGTTTTAAAACAACTAGATGTATTGGGACTGCCTTTTAAAAATATGAGGGGCCAAGGATATGACAATGGGGCGAACATGAAAGGTCAGAACTCAGGAGTTCAAAGCAGAATTCTTCAGTTAAACCCTAGAGCTTTCTTTCTGCCCTGTTCATGTCATTCTTTAAATCTGGTCGTTAATGACGTCGCTCCTGCTTCAGGTGAAGTAGTCGAATTCTTTTCGATAGTACAAGAATTATTTGTGTTTTTCAGCGGATCTGTTAATAGATGGGATATACTAAAAAAACACCTTACTTCACTTACTCTAAAACCTGTTAGCACAACTCGATGGGCAAGCCGAATAGATGCGCTAAAACCATTACGCTATCAGCTGCCACTAATTTATGATGCTTTTGGTCGAAATTGCCCAGGACCAAAAAAAAATAATTTGGTAAACCATGAAGCCCAATGCTTAACTTAAAAAACTGATACTTTCAAGTTCATCTGCAGCATCGTCATTTGGAATGACGTTCTTTTTAAAACAAACATTGTTTCAACTTTACTTCAAAGTCCTTTTTTAGCTCTTTCAGAATGTATTAAAGCCATTAATAAAATCACTACATTTTTTAAAGAATATCGCATGAGAGGATTCAACGACATATTAGTTGCAGGAAAAGAAATTGCAGAAGAGCTAGAAATTGATCCGGTGTTTACTACAGAAGCTACAATAAAAGTAAGGCGCAAAAAGAAACAATTTGATTATGAAGCAGATGATGTAGTTGTTGATCCTAAAGAAAAATTCAAAATAGATTTTTTTGATTTTTTACTGGATGACACAATCCAGTAAGAGCATAAATAAACATAGTGAAATATTAAAATATTTTACGATGTTTATAACATCAAAAATATGGATTCAGATACTCTTAAAAAAATTGTAGAGACATCTCCATTGCTCTAATGGATGGAGATGATATGGATGTTGATGGAATGGAACTTAAATTTGAATTGGAGAATATTTCACCGTTTTTATCTCCACGAATGACTCCATTATAGATATTAAATTATATCTATTCTCATGATTTCGTCACTATTTTTCCGAATACATTGGTTTGTCTCCGTATGCTCTTAACCGTTGCCAGTGGAGAAAGGGGTTTTTTCAAAACTGAAGATAATAGAAAATTACCTAAGAATAACTATGGGCCAAGAAAGGTTAGTAGGTTTGGCCATATTGTCCATTGAAAGTGAGATGGCAAATTCTTTGGATTATTTGGATACAATTGATACTTTTACCAAATTGAAAGCTCGCAGAGCATGTTTTTGAATTTCTATCTTTTTCCCTTCTTTGATTTTCATAGGTAAATTAATATTTAATTATATACCGTTCTTAAATTTAATAATTTTGTTAAAATATTTATCAATTCTTAATTTTTTTCTTTTAATGGAGCAGATTAAGCATTTGTTTCATTTATTTGTAAACTTCCTAAATAAATATATAAATATGAAAACGAAAAATGTACATTTTTTATTATTTCCTACTTTTTTAACGGAACTAAATGACTTAGTTTAGTAAAATAAATAAAGGGGCGCCATATTATATCTCGCCTCAGGCGGCAAAATGTCAGGGCACGGCCCTGGCAGCAAGTTCCGGTGTTCTTGGTGCATGTTCAGTTATGTACGTAGTTGCACAAGAAGTTAGTCAATGCTGCTTTATTCGATGAGAGAACCATGAACTTCTGCCATGGTAGAAGTGGGCGTCCGGACATCATCTGATATTGCTTGGCTCCACCTGCAGTTGCTAGCCTTCTGCTCCGTTCTTCAACTTTGATTGAGTCTTTATAGTCATGAAATGGTCTTTTGTAGAGCACTTAAAATCTCAGAGGCACGGCCTGACATAACACTGATCCATGTATTGAGGAAGCCAGTCATATCCATTCCAACATGCTTGTTTTATGAAGATGGTGCAATGAGAAAAACACATAGGGCTGAGTTGACACACATATTGGAGAAGAAGGTAGAGGTTGGTCCTATTCCAACAGCTACTGATAGACACAGCTTGCACTATCAGTAGCTGTTGGAATAGGACCAACCTCTACCTTCTTCTCCAATATGTGTGTCAACTCAGCCCTATGTGTTTTTCTCATTGCACCATCTTCATAAAACAAGCATGTTGGAATGGATATGACTGGCTGCCTCAATACATGGATCATTGTTATGTCAGGCCGTGCCTATGAGATTTTAAGTGCTCTACAAAAGACCATTTCAGCACTGTTATTAACCAGCTTTTTCTTGCCTTGGATCAATACATGTGTAGTTTTAGTCATGTCATTGAAGGTCTTATTTTTGGATCTAGTCAGAGGACTGTAGAAGCTACGATTACCTCCAGTGGACAAGGTACTCCCAATAAACTCGTACATTTCCTTCTCACCAGCATCGATGGCAGATAATAGCGACTTCTGTACATCTTGGTCAGCAATGACTCCACTGGAAATGTTCAAGAGTTTCCCATCTGGATGGACATCTGGCTGAAATAGATTGGTCGCATTGTTTTCAAGATGGTTGATCTGATAGGGTTGCCAAGTGTCCTTTATTTCAAAGGAGAGTTCTTTATTTCAGCTCATGTGTCCTTGTCCTTTGATAAACTCGGAAAGGACGCCATATGTCCTTTAATTCAGTAATTGACTCTCAAAATTTTATTCATCACTAAAAATTTGAGACGGAGATGTTTTCAAACTTAATTAATTCGTTAATCGGGAGAAGTGAGATTCAACATTCAGATGTGATTTCTAGTAAATCAGAGTTGGCAATCCTGCCCCCATTGCCCGTTGCCATTGTCATCCTTGCTGGAGAGGAACGAGGAAGGCATCACCCGCTAACATATTTTTTGTGCTTTGCCAAATTGCCATATTAAACCGGCTTCATGAGTTTTTGACGTGATTCTATATTTTATGAGTTGAAGAATATCTTCAGATGAATACTTAGGTAAGAATACTTAATTATATACTAGGTTTCCCTCTCTTAGAAAGTTAGAAAACATTATTTTACGTGTCACGCTACTGAAAGTTAAGGTTTGTTCGTGTCTAATTTTTTTTTCTAATAACCTTATGTATTAAAGCGTTTTTTTATCTATTTTATCTATGAATATAATAAAGAAATTGTAAAAAATATTGCACAAGTAAATTTTTATCATGATAAGCAATGGAATATACGGTAGCGTGCAAGTGTCCTTTATTCAAGATCTGTTGACTTGGCAACCCTAGTTGATCATATTTTTTACATCATCATCATCTCGCTTGAGAGCAGAGGGTTTTGCTTGCTCATGTATAGAACATTCTTCAGCAGCTATTCCAGTACTTTCTTTCATACTCTGGGCATATTCTCCTAGTGACGTTCTAGTGAGCATCCAGCGGAGAAGAATTGGTTCCTTTCGGGTGAGTCCAACAACACCCCCATTACTCTTGGCATCTCGTATCACAGTTAATTCAGTACCCATGTCACTCCAAATACCATTGAAACGAGATAAATGGGTACCCATCGTGCATAATTAGTACTGTTTGCAGCGAAGAAGTATGGCGCCATTGCAAATTGTGAGGACAGATGCAATGACCAGTTACCTTCACGTTCACTGCTTATGTAGTTCAATAGTATTTGAACTGCATTCAGCAACATTGACCAATATTTAAATGTGGGTGAGTCTGTACTACCTTCTTGTTTGAATTCACTTAGTAGTGGAAGAACATCATGAGTAAGTCGATCCTTCAGTTCACTTGCTACATCTGCAGAGTCTTGATCACCGCCATTCTGAATCGCTTCATAGGTATCCTCAATCTGTTGCCACACCTCATCTTGGATATGTCTTTGTTGGTCGGCATCACACCACTTCAAAAATTCTGTCAAGAACAGCTGGATCAGTGCCTCATATGAGAGGGTTAGACCACGGACAGATCTGTGAAACTGCTTCCCAGCAAGCATCATGTCAGCTGTGTTTGGGGCATAAGTCCCACTATCCACTAGCAGATCCCTCAGTCCACTACTTCCCCATAGTTTTCCAATGGCAGCAATGAAGCAGCATGCACTATGGAATCCACCAAGGCGAATTACATGATTGAGAAAGTCGTCTGGTTTCCTCCATTTCACCTGTTGGGCCACTGCATAGAGCTGTTGGTCTATAGTTTGGACTGTACTGAGTTGTCCCATTGCTTTTGTCATTTCTTGACTTCTGATCATTGTTGTGTAAACAGGTGATGGAACCGCAGGCTTTGCATCTATAACTGGAGCATAAGTGGCAACTGTGCGAGTGAGTTGCATTTTTGTCATCGATGTATTGTATCCAGTCCAGAAGAGAACTTTTTCAATTGTACTGTAGTCAATACGTGGAGGAACAGAAACGTTACCACGCGGAATCGCTCTCAGAAATATCCAAGCAAGATCCGCTACCTGCATGTCTGATCCAGCAATATGTAGTGATTTCACCTTGATCTTCGCATCATCACGGCGAGGTGGCTCTGGTCGTTTCCTGGGCTTTTCATAATGCAGTACATTCTTCAATGCTCTGGCATCATTATAGTCGAGAAACAATGACTTTTCCTGGCCAATCTTCACTCTGTCGACCAGGCCAGTCCCAACTGTATCAATAGCCTGTTCCTGAAATACAACACGAGCCATGGAATGAAATGTTCCCTTTCCATCAATGGTTGCACAGTTGATATCAATATTGTCGTCACCTTCTTAAATCAGCTTTCCTCCATGTTGTCGTGAGACTAAGCCATGTGGTATGTATATGCGATCTTGCATTCTTTTAAGCTCATCTTTTCCTAGAGCAGTTAAAAAACGTCGAAGATGATCATAGCTTATGGTGAAACCATGGACATGGAGAGTGTCTATTATATCTCGTTTTCCATGATCATGATGGAGTTGCGCTGCAAGTCCTAGATGAAGGGGGATTATAATATTGCTATCACTGCTATGAATAACACTTTCTGCAAGAGCTAAGACTCTACGTTGTACTTTTTCTGCTGGCTGGTAATTTGAATCACACGATTCAAATGCCTCTTTGCTCAGCAACCAGAGAAACGCCTGTAAAAGTGCTGGAACAAATTCTTCAGATGTTTTCAGGCCAATTTCAGCAGCTGTGTAGTACTCAGTTGGCTTTTCAATTCGTGCTATTTCTTGTCTAAGCATACCAATAGCAGAATGAGGTAAACTTTCTGAATTCACTGGAACATTTGATTGTTCTTCAGCAGAACCAAGTGTCATCTCATTAGAGTTGAAATCTTCCTTCAGTTGAGCAAAGGTTCTGACAGCATCTCCTAAAATCTCACACCCGTTACGTCACTAATATATATATATATATATTATATATATATTATATATATTATATATATATATATATATATATATGAAAATGAAGATGGATTAAAATTAAAATGTTTATTGGCAGATCATAATCCATATGACAAATAATAATATGAATTGACAAAAGAATAAAATGACAATTCAAATACTAAGGATAGAAATAAAATTAATGATAAATAGTACAGTACTGTCGAAGTTAAGTGGAGCTACAGACAGACGTTTTCGTACCATGAATTCCATAGCTTAGAAGACAAACGGCAGGACTCATGGATAGCTTGGATAATCGGGTTGGCTGATTTTTTAATTCTTTGCATTAGACTGTACTGAGCACGTCTTGTTACCTTCGGAAAACTCGGGACATTGCGGGTAGCAAAGATTTGCGAAGCTGAGTATCTCGAGGGTAATTTATGTAGGAGTCTAAAAGATCTGTTGCATAACAAATTTAGGGTACTGCCAGAACCTTTTTTATAATTCACCCAGAGTTGCCATCCGTATATATTAGTATGACGGCATTTGGGGAGACAGAAATTGGATCAATTTGAAAATTTTCTCCTCACCGTCCTTCATGAGGGTCCCTCACCGTCCTTCATGAGGGTCCCCTACCTTCCTTTATGAGATTTCTTTCATGGTCTTTCATGAGAGATATTTAAAAAAAATCTTCCTCGCTTTCCTTTATGAGGTTTCGAAACAAACAAACAAACAAACATTCCCTGACGAGATGTTGAGTAGGAAAAAATTTCATGGCACTTTTTGCGCAGCGTTCCGGTTCGTTCCGGTGCGTTCCGTCTTGTTCGCGACCCCGTTAATTTATCTCTCTAGCTGCAGGGGGAGCAACATTCCCACTCATCAGACTGATATTATATATATATATATATATATATATATATATATATATATATATATATATATATATATATATGGGAATGAACTCAGAATGGTCCCCTGAGTTTTTTATGATACACACAGACAGTGCATGGAACAAGGAACTCTTCTGGGATAATTAAATCCACCATAGTCCGAATAAGTAATGGTAAATGACAAATACCATAGTTTTTCTTTTTCATGATGCTAGCCCGACGTGGGCAACGGGTCACTCGCAAAGAGGTCCCATAAATATAGCTTCCCTCACCAGCTATCTGCAAAGCAGACAGGATCCAGCTTTGGGACATGGATCTAGGGTTTAAAGCACCTAGCCATGCTACATTTAGAACCTCAATATAAGCAAAAGACTCGCTGCCTTCACGTCAGATTGAATGCATCAAAGAAAAAGGGGTAACTATTATATTTTTAGCCAAAAACCAAAACTTAAACCTCAACTGGCAGAATTGAGCGTCCACTTTTCAAGGCACATAACATGTCCGTTTCAAGATGGGAATGAACTCAGAATGGTCCCCTGAGTTTTTTATGATACACACAGACAGTGCATGGAACAAGGAACTCTTCTGGGATAATTAAATCCACAATAGTCCGAATAAGTAATGGTAAATGACAAATACCATAGTTTTTCTTTTTCATGATGCTAGCCCGACGTGGGCAACGGGTCACTCGCAAAGAGGTCCCATAAATATAGCTTCCCTCACCAGCTATCTGCAAAGCAGACAGGATCCAGCTTTGGGACATGGATCTACGGTTTAAAGCACCTAGCCATGCTACATTTAGAACCTCAATATAAGCAAAAGACTCGCTGCCTTCACGTCAGATTGAATGCATCAAAGAAAAAGGGGTAACTATTATATTTTTAGCCAAAAACCAAAACTTAAACCTCAACTGGCAGAATTGAGCGTCCACTTTTCAAGGCACATAACATGTCCGTTTCAAGATGGGAATGAACTCAGAATGGTCCCCTGAGTTTTTTATGATACACACAGACAGTGCATGGAACAAGGAACTCTTCTGGGATAATTAAATCCACAATAGTCCGAATAAGTAATGGTAAATGACAAATACCATAGTTTTTCTTTTTCATGATGCTAGCCCGACGTGGGCAACGGGTCACTCGCAAAGAGGTCCCATAAATATAGCTTCCCTCACCAGTTATCTGCAAAGCAGACAGGATCCAGCTTTGGGACATGGATCTAGGGTTTAAAGCACCTAGCCATGCTACATTTAGAACCTCAATATAAGCAAAAGACTCGCTGCCTTCACGTCAGATTGAATGCATCAAAGAAAAAGGGGTAACTATTATATTTTTAGCCAAAAACCAAAACTTAAACCTCAACTGGCAGAATTGAGCGTCCACTTTTCAAGGCACATAACATGTCCGTTTCAAGATGGGAATGAACTCAGAATGGTCCCCTGAGTTTTTTATGATACACACAGACAGTGCATGGAACAAGGAACTCTATGGTATTTGTCATTTACCATTACTTATTCGGACTATAGTGGATTTAATTATCCCAGAAGAGTTCCTTGTTCCATGCACTGTCTGTGTGTATCATAAAAAACTCAGGGGACCATTCTGAGTTCATTCCCATCTTGAAACGGACATGTTATGTGCCTTGAAAAGTGGACGCTCAATTCTGCCAGTTGAGGTTTAAGTTTTGGTTTTTGGCTAAAAATATAATAGTTACCCCTTTTTCTTTGATGCATTCAATCTGACGTGAAGGCAGCGAGTCTTTTGCTTATATTGAGGTTCTAAATGTAGCATGGCTAGGTGCTTTAAACCGTAGATCCATGTCCCAAAGCTGGATCCTGTCTGCTTTGCAGATAGCTGGTGAGGGAAGCTATATTTATGGGACCTCTTTGCGAGTGACCAGGTTGCCCACGTCGGGCTAGCATCATGAAAAAGAAAAACTATGGTATTTGTCATTTACCATTACTTATTCGGACTATAGTGGATTTAATTATCCCAGAAGAGTTCCTTGTTCCATGCACTGTCTGTGTGTATCATATATATATATATATACACACATTCAACTACAAAGAACACGCAGTATAAATAACGTAAAGAACGACGCTTGTATAGGAGATATTCCGCGCAAGACGAGAGAGAGAGAACGAAACAAATGAAAAAATGAGGTAACCACCCGGGAATCGAACCCGGGATCTTCCGATTGCCGGTCAGATGCGATACCATTACACCATGGGCCTCACTACTCTTCCAAATGCCGTAATTCTTCTACATACTCGAAGAAACCAATGCCCCAAGGGGGCACCTTCCGCATGCCGTAACATTATATACATTCAACTGCAAAGAACACGCAGTATAAATAACGTAAAGAACGACGCTTGTATAGGAGATATTCCGCGCAAGACGAGAGAGAGAGAACGAAATATCTCCTATACAAGCGTCGTTCTTTACGTTATTTATACTGCGTGTTCTTTGCAGTTGAATGTATATAATGTTACGGCATGCGGAAGGTGCCCCCTTAGGGCATTATTGGTTTCTGCGAGTATGTAGAAGAATTACGGCATTTGGAAGAGTGAGGCCCATGGTGTAATGGTATCGCATCTGACCGGCAATCGGAAGATCCCGGGTTCGATTCCCGGGTGGTTACCTCATTTTTTCATTTGTTTCCTTCTCTCTCTCTCGTCTTGCGCGGAATATCTCCTATACAAGCGTCGTTCTTTACGTTATTTATACTGCGTGTTCTTTGCAGTTGAATGTATATAATGTTACGGCATGCGGGAGGTGCCCCCTTGGGGCATTGGTTTCTGCGAGTATGTAGAAGAATTACGGCATTTGGAAGAGTGAGGCCCATGGTGTAATGGTATCGCATCTGACCGGCAATCGGAAGATCCCGGGTTCGATTCCCGGGTGGTTACCTCATTTTTTCATTTGTTTCGTTCTCTCTCTCTCGTCTTGCGCGGAATATCTCCTATACAAGCGTTGTTCTTTACGATATATATATATATATGTATATATATATATATATATATATATATATTAGGGTTGTTCTTATTTTGCGACTTTTTAATTGTTATGACAGCGCCCCTGGATATTTTGCGAATAGCCATAAAAACAAATCCTGTGAAGTTTGATAGCAATCGGATAATTTTTGTATCCCCCCCCCCCCCCCCTGTGAACTCAGTGAACTTTTGGGTTGCTTCTTCGATTGCTCCGCCTCCTAATGCGTTCGATTTTAGTAAATAATATTACGCAGTAACTCAGTTATTGCCATCCTAGCGCGTGAGTCGGTTGTGCAGATATTTTAGTTTCGTCTTGCCTTATAGGCCCAGAAGCCAAGCCTCCAAGGTATTGATTTCTCAAATAAATTGTGGAAAAGTAAACTTGTAGATGAAAATGTTAGCGTGCTAGTGAGGGAATCATTTTAATTTTATATAATTTCATTTTAATTCATTACACTGGTATGCATCAATTTTGCTGTCAAGGGTTTTGTAAGTGATTCTTATAGAGTTTTTCCTGCTGATTTCGAATCTGCAATCCGTTTTTCTCAATCAGCTCAGGTTATCCGGCTATGGCCTCATAAGTAAAATAGAATTTTTCGTGATTTTGTCAAAGCGGAATTGGAACAGTAACATCTATCATCACTTGTTTCACTTGTATAATATCTTTTTTTACTTTTCAGGCATATAGATAAAATATTTCATAATGAATAGAGCGTGTAAAAATGATCCCAATAGATTCTGCTACATATGTGGGACGGTTACCATGCCAAATAACCAGTCCCAAATCACTAAATTTGTCAAGACAATGTATAGAGCATACTTTGGAATTAAGCTAGGGGACCAGGACAAAAATTTCGCCCCTCATATGTGCTGCAAGACGTGCATTGAAAATTTGAGAAGATGGAGCAAAGGCAGAGCGAAATGTTTGCCTTTTGGAATTCCCATGATTTGGAGAGAAGGAAAGGATCACGTGACAGATTGCTATTTCTGCATGACAAACCTCCAAGGTGGGCTTATAAATTTATTTTTCTTAAATATTTTGAAATCCTCGTATGAAACTTGACATAATATTCACCATAATGTAATATTCACCATATATAGCATAATATTCACCATAATGGTAATCATACATTTACATATACATATTGTTATAGAAAATACATTTACACATACATATTGTTATACAAGTTACATTTACATATACAATGATTGTATATTTTCTTTCTTTTTCATTCATATTGTCCCGGAAGGGACAATATGAATGAAAAAGAAGAAAATATACAGACTCCATCGACTTATTTCATATCTTACAGACCGCAGCCTTCCCTCACGAGCCGCCACTGTCTGAATGCTTCTTCTATTTCATATGCAAGTTTTATATCCATGTTTCTGTGTTTCTATTTTCAGGAGTTAACAAGAAGAATAAACACATTGTTGTATACCCTGACATTCCTTCTGCTATGAGACCTGTACCCCATGGTCCTGGAATTCCAATACCCGACCCACCTCAAACCCTGGACTTCGATGATTCTGATGATGAATCAATGACCAATGCCAATGACCAGTCCCAGTCGTATATACCTCAAAATACCGCTTCAAATGAGCCGAGGCCTCTCAACCAGGCCAAACTTAATGATCTTACCAGGGATTTAGGACTTTCCAAATTAGCTGCCGAGATCTTGGGCTCACGACTTCGAGAGGACAACTTGCTGGCTCCGGGAACAACATTCTCCTGGTATACGAAACGAGAGGAAGAATTCCGCAAGTTTTTTGCAGTGCACGAAAATACCTCTTCCTTAGTGTACTGCTGCAATGTTGAGGGCTAATCGAATCCTTGGGCCTGCCATATAACGCATCAGAATGGAGGCTATTTATAGACTCGTCTAAACGAAGTTTGAAAGCAGTACTTCTCAACCTTGGGAATAGGGTTGCATCAGTCTCTGTAGCACATTCCGTACAACTTACTGAGAGCTACGATAACATGAAAATTTTACTGGATGCTCTCGTATACGACCAACATAACTGGAGGATCTGTGGAGATTTGAAGGTAATACTAATATCATAAGTAAACTATTGCTATTGACTATGTTGTTTTTCCAAAGGTTATTTGAGAGCGTATAAGAACACTTAACTTCCCCACAGAAGTGATACAGTCCAATGCATAGATTTTTTTATCTGATAGAACAAATTCTCTAAATTCTTTAAATATTTTCATTTTTTTACAGATTGTGGCATTTGTATTGGGAATGCAAGGGGGATACACGAAATACCCATGTTTCCTCTGCAAATGGGATAGCCGAGCGGATGAGAAGCACTATGCACAGCGTGAATGGGCATCCAGAGAGAATTTTGAACCTGGGTCGCATAATGTCGTTTCACTGCCCCTTGTACCACCAACAAAAATTTTGCTCCCACCACTTCATATTAAGCTGGGCTTGATGAAAAATTTCATCAAATCAATGAATAAGGAGGGTTCAGCATTCCGATATCTCGAGAGTAAATTTCCTCATATATCTGATACTAAACTAAATGCTGGGGTTTTTGATGGTCCTCAAATTCGAACTTTGATCAAGGATACTCAGTTCGAAAACGCAATGACTCCAACTGAGAAGAATGCCTGGCAGGCATTCAAATCAGTTGTCACTGATTTTCTTGGCAAGCGTAGAAGTCCAGAATACGAGTCCGTTGTCGAAAACTTGATGGAAGCTTTCAAAGCTCATGGGTCGCGCATGTCCATAAAAATGCACTTTTTGTGGTCCCACTTGGACTATTTTCCTGAAAATTGCGGGGATTATAGTGAGGAACAGGGTGAACGATTTCACCAAGATATCAAAATAATGGAAGAGAGGTACCAGGGAAACTGGGATATAAATATGCTGGCGGACTATTGCTGGTGTTTGAAGCGAGACGTGCCCGAAGAAAAACACAGACGGAAAGCCAAAAAAACTTCATTCCTTCCTCAATAAACTTTTTTCCATATTCATTGTATGAATAAAAGTATTTATTCACACAATGTTTTAATTTTTCACGAGTGTTCTTATAATATTACTCGTATCTACAGTGCTTAAGCTAAAAAAATCAATAAATTTGGGGATAAAATTGGACTTATAATAAATGGCCAATAGAGAAAAAAACCTGACCTGATTGAGGAAAACCAATGTCATTTTCGAATTCAGCATGGTCGAATTATATAATATGAGTTGAAAAAACCCTCACAGCAGACAAAAAAATTTCATATGCATACCAGTGTTATTTAAATCTATATCAATAATTTATATTAATCGTTATATTTCATGTTATAAGGTGTCTATTTTTCTAACAAGTTTTAACATTTTTCCCTTCACAGACTTGAAATCATGTCGTCGACTGCAACTGTTAAGCGTACGACGCGGAAGTCAACCAAGGTGTTTCTGGTAAGCCACCCATCTCAGTCCCTGACCGGCTTAAAGCTACCGTCGAAAGGAGCGGTCCTGCGCCGTTTCTTCCATGTGCACATCATCGGCAAACAGACAATACGGAAGGCGGCTGATATCGTCATCAACGAAGTCCGCGAGTTTCGGGAAATCGCCCGGATCCCGACCTCCGTTCATCATCGTTGCGCCCAGAAGCTCATCAAGTTGCACGAGGAGTGGAAGAACCTGATGCGCAAGAAAACGCAGGCGACCACGCCGTTTCTCGTGAACAAGCGGAACGCCTGGACGCGCGGTCTCAACAATCTATTCGACATCGCCTACGAGAACACGCTGAAGATGCTCGTCATTCAAGAGGACAAGGCGTTTCTCCTGGCCCAGCGCGAGTACGGTCGTCGTGGGGCGATGCTCGACATGACCGCCTCCTCACCGAGCGTGAAGCGCGACAGGAGCATCGCATCGCAGAGGATCGCGCGCGCCAGGAGAA
Organism: Bathynomus jamesi; assembly: GCA_023014485.1. NCBI lineage: Eukaryota > Metazoa > Arthropoda > Malacostraca > Isopoda > Cirolanidae > Bathynomus > Bathynomus jamesi. The sequence goes on along the minus strand of JAJOZX010005686.1, from coordinate 151,026 downwards.
AGAGGCAGAACGAAAGCGCGCTGAGGTAGAAGTGACCAAACTCAAACTGGACTCCAGCTCCATCGAGGGCAGCCCACGGCGCCCTCGACAAAGCAACGACGCCCACGCCCAGCCGTCGACATCCAGCGCCGCCAGCCCACCGCCGCCGAAACGCCGCGGGCGACAGCAGGTCATCACATCGAAGGTGGCTGCCGCGCTCGACCACGCGCACATCACAGACAACAAGGCGGTTAACGTCGTGGCGGCAATTGTCGAGAGTCTTGGGCACAATGTTGCGGAACTCACCGCCAACCGGTCGTCGTTCTACCACTCGCGCATCAAGCACCGCAAGGAAGCGCAGCCGCCGTCATCAAACAGGCATTTGCGCCCGACACCCCGCTCATCGTACACTGGGACGGGAAGCTGGTGGCCGACGTGACGGGAGGCGCGGACAACGTCGAACGGCTGCCCGTCCTTGTCTCTGGCGAAGGAGTCGCCAAGCTCCTCGCTGTCCCAAAGCTCGCGACCGGCACTGTTCAAGCAATGGCGGACGCTGTCGTCGAGGCGCTAGAGGATTTGGGCATCGCAAACCGCGTCGCCAGCCTGAGCTTCGATACGAAGGCGTCCAACACCGGCGCGCGCGGGGGCGCCTGCGTACTCATCGAACAGAAGCTGGGCAAGGATCTACTCAACCTTGCCTGCCGCCACCACATGCTCAAATTCGTCGCCGCCAAGGCGTTCGGCGAGTGTTTCCGCGCCTTCTCCGGTCCCAACGTCCAGCTCTTCAAGCTATTCAAGGAACGGTGGGATTCCATCAACACCGAGCGCCACCTGGTCATCGACGACGAGGAGGCCACGGCGGCCCTCATGGACGCGCGCGACGACCTCATCGCCCGCTACCATTTCCACCTCTCCCAACAGCAGCCGCGCGATGACTACCGCGAGCTCTTGGATCTGTCCATTATCGTCCTCGGCAGCGTGCCCACACGAGGTATCCGGTTCATGCGCCCAGGCGCCCTCCACTGCGCGCGTTGGATGGCGAAGGCCATTTATTTCCTCAAGATGATCCTGTTCCGCGAACAGTTGGTCCTCACCACGCGGGAACGGACTGGTCTCAGGCGATTCATCAACTTCGCCCTTGCCCTCTACCTCCCGGCCTGGTTCGCTTCACCGAAACCCGCCGCCGCCCCGGCGAATGGCCTTGCCCTCCTCCAGGACCTCTTCGGCTACGAGGACAAGGCGCTCGCCAAGGTTCTGGCCGACGGTTTCGCGCGCCGGCACGTGTGGTATCTGAGCGAGCCACTCGTGTCGCTCGCCTTCTTCGACGACAACACTTGTGCAGAGACAAAGAGGATGATGGTGAAGGTGCTCGAGGAGCAGGAGGGCTCGGACAGCCCCCCGAAGCGCGCCGTCGTCGAGCTGAAGCCGGCTGTGGTAAACTGCAAGACCCTCGTGGATTTCGTCACCCAGTCATCGAGACTCTTGTTCCACGTGCTAGGTATCGACGGCGCCTTCCTGTCCTCCGACCCAGCGGAGTGGCCCAGTGACCCAAGGTATGCCTCCGCCGCGCGAAGAGTGGCGAGTCTCCGCGTCACTAATGACTTCGCTGAGCGCGGCGTCACTATGATGCAGGACTACAACTTGGCACTGACAAAGGACGAGGACCAGCGTCAGTTCCTCCTTCAGGTCGTCGAGCGCACCGCCAGCGCTACCCTGACGCTCGCAAGTCCACCGTGACTTCTGGAAACTAGGCAACAATGAGTGGGAGATGGGCGCTCATAAGACCCCCCCCCCATTGAGGGTTTAATACTCGAGTAGAGGGGGACCTAGTATACAACTTAACTACAAAGTATTGACGTGCCGAAGATATCAGTTCCATCCAACGGCATTCCGCAATGACAATTTTCTAAAAACGTACAACACTATCCTATGATTTACCCAGGGGAGAATACAAAAGTACCCAGGGGAAGTAGTAAAAATTATGCGATCGCTCTCAAACTTTAAAGGATTAGTTTTTATAGCTATTCGCACAATATCCGAGGGTACATTCATAAAAATCGCAAAATTTTAAATTTAAGCCCAAATAAGAACAACCTATATATATATATATATATATATATTTTTTTTTTTTTAAGTTCGGGAAGAACCGATTCGCCTCTATTTAAAAGGGCATATCTCGGCGGAAAAACAAAGAAAAAGTGAGAGGAAAGACAGAGGAAAAAGAAAGGGTGGAGGGGACAGTCGAAGTGGAAAAAGACCAAGGATGACAAGGACTGCAGGGTCGAGCCCCATCATCCTTGGGTGCTAGGGCCGGGAGGGCACACGTGAAACCTCCAGGAACAAGCACGTACAAACGAGCACAAAGAGCACTCAAGAGCACGAGCTTAGAACCCCCTTGCGGGATATATATATATATATATATATATATATATATATATATACTGTAGTTACGATAGAAGTGTTCTTCGGGAACCTTATCCTTAATAGGAATATGAAAACAAGAGATACGACTCTCAACATTTATTGGCCAAACGTTTCGGTCCACTCAGGGGCCATCTTCAGTGACTAAATAGAAGCATCTAAAAAATAATCATAAAACTAAAGTAAATACAAAAGTCAAACTGTACAATAATAAAATCTAATACAAAAAAAAAGTTAAAAAGTTGTTAAAAAAAAAAAACTATCTGGATTATAAAACAAAAAAGTAAAAATAAAACAAACTAAAATTTCAAAAATTTAAAAAGTTTAAAAATGTTAAGTTTAAAATTTAAAAAATTTAAAAAAAATTCTAAAAAGGACTAACCTGGATGGTAAAAGTTACAAATGACAAGTGGAGAGAAAGGAAAAAACAACTTAAGTTAGTGCGTTAGTTGCGTTAAAAAGGTGTTAGTTGGTTAGGAAGTATGTAATTTTATCGAGGAAAGGCTATCGTTTAGTTTTGGATTTAATTTCTTGATAAAAAGGGATTCTAAAATTTTAAGATCAAGTGAATTAGAAGCAGACGACAACTTTAACAACTTTTTAACTTTTTTTTTGTATTAGATTTTATTATTGTACAGTTTGACTTTTCTATTTACTTTAGTTTTATGATTATTTTTTAGATGCTTCTATTTAGTCACTGAAGATGGCCCCTGAGTGGACCGAAACGTTTGGCCAATAAATGTTGAGAGTCGTATCTCTTGTTTTCATATTCCTATTATATATATATATATATATATATATATATATATATATTTATATATATATATATATGGGAATGAACTCAGAATGGTTCCCTGAGGTTTTTTATGATACACACAGACCGTGCATGGAACAAGGAACTCTTCTAGGAAAATTAAATCCACTATAGTCCGAATAAGTAATGGTAAATGACAAATACTATAGTTTTTTCTTTTTCATGATGCTAGCCCGACGTGGGCAACCGGTCACTCGCAAAACGGTCCCAAAAATATAGCTTCCCTTACCAGCTATCTGCAAAGCAGATAGGATCCAGCTTTGCAGATAGTGTCCCACTCGGTGCCAAGCCAAAAGGACACTATATCCAATGAGACACTATATCCATAGTTTGGTCTCTAGAGGGTTGCAAGGTTAAAAATAGTGAATATGTTCTGTATATCAATATATTTACAACATAAACACCTTTATCATGCAATTTCTCATTAAAATTGTTTTTACAATTCAACTGAAACATCAAAACTATGTTCATTTTACATTAAAACAAAACATTTTCCTTCCATGGCCATCTAGTAAGCCTGTAAACAGCACAGCATCACAAATACAAGTGTAAATTAGAGCTGCCAAGTAGACTATACTAGCTGAAAATAGACACTATAAGCGTAATCAGACACACTCTATCCATAGCAATTACCATGTAAAAGTAACTGTTTCCTAGTTTTAAGACACTATAAGCGGCGAGACACAATATCCGGCGTCTACTGTATTTGTCATTTACCATTACTTATTCGAACTATAGTGGATTTAATTTTCCTAGAAGAGTTCCTTGTTCCATGCACGGTCTGTGTGTATCATATATATATATATATATATATATATATATATATATATATATATATATATATATATATATACGTACTTTACAGGAAGGGGTTAAAAATCAAATAGCAGAGTCGCCTTATGACTACAGAGTTTGACATTAAATTTTGAACCTTATACTCTTAAACAATAGAGACTCAATAGAAGAAAACTTAAAATAATATCTGAAAAAGGGTTTAATAGACAGAAATAGACTTATACGAGAGGATGTACGGTAGGGCGGATCGAAAATGAGGTTTTTAAACTTGTTTTCGAAATTCAAATATGGCTAGTGCGGAAAATATGTGGGTGCTATAGATAATGACTGTGCATAAATATTAGTCCTGCGAAATTATATCTTCAGGTGCCACAAAGCCGTCGAAAACAGTTAAATATAATGATTTTCTTATATTCTGCATTAGTACAATAACTGAAACTTACTTGTTATTATTATATATTAAGTGTTCCAATTACCAAAATAGTTACTGAATTACGCAGCTCTTAGTTTATTTAGATCAATGTTCTTTTGATTAATGATCTAAATAATCCAGAACTCACCACGAGGAGGTGGCTGCGTGTCGAGCTCCACCCATGCCCTCCCAACCACCCATCCTTGCGCATGTTTTTTCTGTTAACGTTTTATTTAAACTTTATATTCAGCTTTACTTTCGAATGATGGCATTTTTTTACGTGACTGAAGTGTTGATCTTATGAAGCCATCTCGCGCGTTCAATCCAAATACTTTTGATGATGCTTCAGTCACTAATTTTACCATTCTTTCTACTACTTGTGTATGACAAGGGAATTTCTCGAATGGAGGGGTACTCTTGTTTTCTATGAATTCTTCAATCTCATTTTCTGTCAGGTGTCTTGTCACAGGTGGTTCAGTGACAATGCATTTTTGCCAATTAATTAAATCAGTATAATCAGTAGCTTCAAATTGAATAACAGGTACTGTGAAACGCCTCACAACTTTTTCCTTGTTTGTTTGCCTTGCTTTCTTTATTCGCCTCCACGCTAATTCTCTTATGGCGCTGCGGTCATCATGAATCATTGATGCTAGAATATTTTCTGGATTTGCAAAAAATGCATTTCTTTGTATGACAGGTTTTACAATATCCATTACTTCGTCATTCAGTGTTCTTGTTAGTTCAATAGTTTTGAAAACATGTTTTGAGCCATTGACAAAAGACGTACTTTGCTTAATAGAAAACCACATTGGGATGTAGACCTTCATTATAAAAGAAACAATGTTCATGAGGTTCTCAGATGGACTTACAGTTGAAACGTATAGACGAAGCAAACGATTTGCTGTAGTCAGCCATCGTGAATGTGCCATTTTGCCTGGACTACGATGAGCAAGATCTGGAGAGCAATATCCCTTTGTTATGGCCTGATGAATATCAATTAGATATTTTTGGTCGGTGCTAAGATCTTCACAGTCTACAGTTGGTTCCTCAGCATCAATCCTTTCAAACTCGACAATAGGAAGACTCTCACAGTTCTCTAATTCCCTGCCAATAGGACCGGTGAATCCGCGGTGGCCAGATGTTTTTCCATCCAGCTTTGCAACTAAATGGCGTAATGGCAATTCATTGGCATGGAGCAGGCACACTAAATGTTGAACGTGCTTCTTCAGCTTCAATTCTATAAGCCTTATAACGCCTCCCTTTTCTCCAGTGTTGACTGCTGCACCATCGCATCCAATGGCAACAAGGTTTTCCAGGTTCATGTCATTATTTCCAATATACTCAAACATTCCTTTACATATTTCTTCAGCTGATCCAGAATTCACAGAATAATGGCCCAAATAATCTGAACCAGGTTCTCTCACTAAAGTGATATGTTCTTCTGTTACCTTCTTCTGATATACTTTGGACACTTTTTTTTCTTGGAAGAGTGTAGAATCTTTTCGACCATCAAAATAGATTCCTCTGATTGGGACCTGATTTTGATCTTTCATAATTTCTGATCTCTTCTTTTGTCTTTCTCTTCTGATTTTACTCCTATCCACTACTTCAGATGTATTGTCAATAGAAACTTCTCCAATATCTTGCAATACTGCACTAACAATGAATGCTGCAGCTCGATCTGAAACTGCAGTCCTGTCACAAGCAGTAGCCACTGAAGGTAGATTTGTAGTTTTCCTTTTCTTGAATAATTGTTCTTCAGGTTGTTCGAGCTTTCTCTTCGAGCTAACTGGCTCTGGAAATGTATCGTCTGATATTTCGCCAGATTCACTTTCACTATTTGATGTCGATGATGATAATTCAACATTTGTATCCTGCAATTTCTCCTGTGAAGATTCTTTGGTGAGCCTCACAGCTTCTTTTTGCTTTCTTAGCAACGTAGATGCTTTTTTCTTTGAGAGTGTAATATCTACTCTATCAATAAACAGTTTTCTTTCACTCCTTTGATCTAAGAGGAACGTCACTTCTTCCTTTGGAACCGTTTTTTCTTTGGGACAAGAACATTGTGTTAGTACTTTGCACTTGCACGCTGCAATGTCAAAAAGTTTCGTGTGTGCTTCTTTTTGAACATATCAATCTTTGCTTTGTAAGCTTCAGAATTTTTTCTGCTTTGGTATGGCTTCATAATGACACGATACTTTTCGTGGTAGCTTCTGAACATTGTTTCAATTCGCCTGTGTGACAGAATTGGGACGGAAGCACTTTCCCAAATTGTTTTCAATTTATCAACAACTTGTTCTAATATTTGAGATATTGAAGGATCTTTATTAGTATTCTGTTTCAAATCGTTTCTTACAAACAAGTAATATTTAAAAACTCCTTCGTATGTAGGAAGATTCCTGTGCCACAAATCTTCCCCCATACCAAACATGGGGCACTCAGTTGAGGCCCTGGTTGATTTTGCACAAACTCGAGACATTTTGAAAGTATACAAATCTGAAAAAGAAAGAGCTAATATCAATTATACGTTAATTTCAGTTAATAGTACATGGCAAACTTAGGGCAACACAATACAGAAATGCAAAATATATAAGAAATATAGTTTAGACTATCTGAGTAACGCCAACAACAGAACACCCACCTGCTACGAGAGCGACAGCTACACTGAACCGAGGTACTCACGTGACAGCTGAGTGAGCTGACTATAGAAAACTGTTTTTAGAGAATAGAAACTTTTTATAAAGGTTGACTGAGCTATTTTTATACAAGTGTGAATAAATTCTTGTCTATTGTGCATCGTGGACTCTTCTGTAATTATTGGTTAAAATCTGCTTTTTTCAATTTTTTTCAATATTGAAGGTCATTGTGGCACCTGAAGATATTAATGTTATGATTTTAAATTTATACTAGCTTATTTCCTCACTACTCCACACATTTTCCACACTAGCCAATTTGAACATTCGAAAAATGAGTTTTTCACTCCGCCCTAAAGGAATACCTTCTTTTCTTTCTTCAGGTTAAATATAGATGTTACGAAAAATCAGGCTAATAACAGTCTATTTACTATTCAAATTTTAAATTAATATTTGTGTTATATGAAGTTAAAAAGTATTAAATAAAATTAAAATAAACTACATTTTATTTTTGTTATAGGGGTAACTTTTCTCTTTCCTAATTAAAATTCATTTATTCTACACTATTATGCAGATAGACTGACATATAAGCATTTAACCACCATACTGGTTATTTACGTTCAATTACCCGCTTAAACATTATTATTATTAGTTTATCGTTATTATTATATATATATACTTTCAAACTTCTTTTTTTGAATGCAAGAAACGGAATTCTGATATCTTTTATAGTTTTCTCGCAATTAACAAAAGTAACAACATGGGTCAAAAAAACGAATATCATGAGAAAGGAAAAATTTAATCAGAAATTTAACTAATTAATTTACAGTAAATGATCGATTGGACCACCACTCTGTTGACACACTAATCTAAGTCTTTTCTTCCACACAAAAATAATACTTCTTACTTCATTAATGCCAATTTCTTGCCAAGATTCAAGTATTTTACTTTTTAATTCTGATTCGGTGAATTTTTCTCGTCGACCTCGGTAAACCTTCTCTTTTAGTAACTCCCAAATTGAGTAGTCCATAGGATTACAATCTGGGCTTTGTGGTGGCCACTCATTTTTCGTTATTAATTTTGGTGTATTGCTAATCAGAAACGACTGTGTGGCGTAGCTTGTATGCGACGGTGCTCCATCTTGTTGAAATATGAAATCATTTTCTTGATACAGGCGACGACAATCCGGCAACAATTTTGTTCTTAAAAGTTCAATGTAATTTGCAGAATTCACCTTTGTCTTTTCAGTTTCAATAAAATGAACATCTGTCTTGCCATTCCAAGAGACCCCTGCAGATATCATAACCTTTTTGGAGAATCTTGACGTTTCATGATACAATCTGTTTATTGAAATGTCACACTTTTTACCACGCCCGTAGACAACATCATTTTGACGGTTTCGCGGAATTTCTAGAGTGAAATCTTTTTCATCCGTGAAGACTATCTTTTTAATATCAACGACAGAGAAATTATCAAGTAACTTTCTGCACCTTGTTTTTCTTTTATCCTTAACAGTATCACTTTTTCTAGAAGATACTATTCTTTTGAAGGCTTTTAGTTTTTGTGCTTTAATTATTCGGTGTACAGAAGTCTTTCCAATATTCAAATGTTTAGCAATTGTTCTTTGTGACAAATGACTTCCTGGTTTATCTTCTTGAGAGCAGATTTTATCGTTGATGTAATCCACATTTTCTGGAACCGAAGCTGTTTTAGGTCTACCGCTTCCTGGTTTTCTGGCAGTACTTCCCGATTCGCGAATCTTCTTTAAGAGTCTTTCCACTGCACGCCTTTTCCACTTTTTGCCGGGAAACTCTTGCAATAACCTTCCAGTCTTCCATCCTTTTTCACAGTAACAATTTTTAATGAGAATACGATCTTCCTCTGACAACATCATTAAGGGTACTGACGAATTGTTAAAAATAAAAATATCCACAATTTGACTTGTTCATTCCTGTAGAGTTTTGTAATAACTTGCAAAAATATCGCATGATATCGTATAAAAATGATATCGTATAAAAAACGGATATTATATTGCGATTTTTGTTTTTTTGACCCATGTTGTTACTTTTGTTAATTGCGAGAAAACTATAAAAGATATCAGAATTCCGTTTCTTGCATTCAAAAAAAGAACTTTGAAAGTATCTTGCATATAAAAATTGTCATGATAAGGAAGGGGGTTACTGAGATATTAATTTTTAAAAAATGCGTCATTTTTTTCGGACCACCCGATATATATATATATTTGATAAGTTTACTCAGTCAAAGTAGTTGTATAATTCTTTTATGCACATTAAGTACAATAAACACAATTGGCAACTCAGTCCACAATCTTGCCAGATAAAATGTACCCGGATATTATTTTCCCAAGTTAATTAATAATAAACTGCTTTAAACGTATGTAATTTTTCTAGTGCTTTATCTGTAACGAGAAATAGTTATTATTATTGTTATCATAATTAATTATTGACCATAAATTATCTACTAGCTATTATTATGCAGGCCCTCTCAGAGGTACAGAGAGGCCCGGGCCACTTCCAGCTTTTGAGGCCCATAGCTAAACCCAATTATTACTTTCACTGCAAAATATTATATTCAAACCTGAAAGTTTCTAAATTTGAGGACCCCCCTTAAGCTTGAGGCCCAGGCCAAATGGCCTTCTTAGCCCCCTCTGATAGGCCCTGTTATTATGTATTCATATTCAGAGATAGCAGCTGCAAGCACGTCACCTTTTATAGTGCATCAAATGTAAAATTTAATTTCAAAACACTTTTTCATGTTCATGTAACATTGGAGAATATATTTTAAATATTTTTACTCAGAAATAAAAATCGACAATTTATTCCTACTGTATTTAATTTATTATTTTTTTGACGAATAATTAAATTAATATTCTTTTCAATTAGCCGCTCGAAGCAAGATTTCCATTATGAGGTGAATTTAAAACGGAAGCATTTTTATAATATATATATATATATATATATATATATATATATATATATATATATATATATATATATATCGTCGGGTATTGTGATTAACAATCACTTGTGAGATCGAACAACGCATGTAGGATTATAAAGGTACATTTTTATATAGATCACTCAGTACCGATGTCTGTAAATATATGTGCATGTTTGAAGGAGAGCAAGTTTAGCTCTATGCAAACTTCTTATACGTGGTTAGTTACTCAAAGAGCTGGTGCTGGCTGGACCCTAGACATTTAAATTCTTGTACATATGCTAGTGTTTCAATTCTCATTTTGGGGCTAATACTGGAAGAATGACTAGAGTTCCCTGTACAGAGATGCAAGTCAGTAGTTTGGGCGCAAAAGGAGAGCGTGCAATACAATTGCAAATGTTGATCAATGGTGCAAAGGAAATGTTGCAAGAGTGCCAGAACCAGTGTCAGTGCCAACCCCTTGTTGCAAGGCACCGCTCAAGGGGGAGGGGATGTTGCAAGAGCAACAAGGGTTATGCAACTTGGAGGCGGAGTTATCCCCCAAGAGAAAGAGAGAGGAGAAGGAGAGAGAAGAAGAGAGGTGTTCCCTTGACAGGAGCCAAGCGCATATTGAGACTTCAGCCGAGCGCACGCTGCCTTATAGGCCCCTAATCAGCCAGTTGGCTTAATCAACCAGTGCCTCCAAGCACTATCGGTCAGTTGGCACAGTGTATACTTCGTTTTGGCACGTACACACCCGTCTATACGCCCATAAAATATTACGCACACATGATTATATGCGCCGGGTTCGAGACCCGGTGGCGGCGCGTCCTTCCACGGTTGGTAGATAAAGGGAAACCAGGGTAACCTAATGATCCTGTTAAACTGTAGGTCTAAGATGGAGTGTAAACATCCTTTCACGATTGGTAGATAAATGGGTAACCAGGGTGCCCTAGCAGGGATCCCTCTCTCTCTCTCTCTCTTATATATACAGGGCGTCCCAAAAAAATGTATACACACTTTAAATACTTATAAAGGCAGTGTTTATTAAAATACATTTCATTTTCAAAATGTAATAGAATCTACAGACATTATTTAATTGTTTTGTCAACGCCTGTTTTCAAACTGACGTCCGTTCTGGTCCAGGCACTGCTGATAACGCGAAGCAATGGAATCGCAAACATCACGAAACATTTCGTTTGGTATTTGTGTGCATTCTCGTTCAATGGCTGCTCTCAATTCAGCGACTGTTGCAGGTTTTATAGCGTAGACTTTGTCTTTTAAGTATCCCCATAAAAAAAAGCCTAGTGGTGTGAGGTCTGGTGAACGCGGAGGGTATTCTACGAAACCCCTTCGTCCAATCCACATCCACATTGTGCCAAGTACCACTCGCAATACTCCACTCTTCGGTCCGGATCATCTTCATTAATAGCATGGACTAATCTTGGAATGTAACTTTTCCATTGACAGCGCTTCAAAATGCGTTGGACAGACGATTCTGAAATTCCTACCTCACGACTCGCTTGCCGCACAGATTTTCTTGGACTTTGGTGATACGTTTCCAGTACTCTTTCTTGCTTTGTAGGGCTTGTCGATGTCCGTGGTCTTCCGGAACGCTTCTTGTGGACATTCTGAACAGTTCCATCGGCTTCAAACTTATCTCTAATTCGAGTGATGGTAAGTCGCGTTGGTGGATCTGTTTGAAACTCCCTCCTAAACTGTCTTTGCACTTCAACTGCGTTTTCACACTTCCAGTAGCATTTTAGAATGAATTTCCTTTGTTCAAAGCTTAGTCTGACTGCCATTATTAATTCTAATGGGGTTAACTTGGAAAGAAAGAAACATCAATTGAGCTATCAGCTGTTAAAGTGTGTATACATTTTTTTGGGACGCCCTGTATATACACCCCGTTGAAAAGTAGGTCTAGGGCGGGGTGAAAAGTTTGGCCTTCGCCAGAATGAACAATTTGGGCCGAAGCCATCGAAAGCAAAGGTTGTCCTATATATGTACAATTCTCTCTCTCTCTCTCTCTCTCTCTCTCTCTCTCTCTCCTCTCTCTCTCTCTCTCACTCTCTCTCTCCTGGGAAGACAGGACTGCTGATGCTGAAGAGAGGAGGCTAGTTGACTTTGCTGATGAGAACTTCCTCACTCAGTGGGTCAATGAGCCTACACGAGGCGAAAGCGTTCTAGACTTAGTATTCACGACCGAAGACAACCTTGTCACTGGCCTCACCGTTGACGAATCGTTGGGTGGGAGTGATCACGGTCTGATTAGGTTCCGTGTGTGCGTCCCTCGGGTGAAGCGTAGTAACTCGAGAGGCAGTATTGATCTACGGCGGGCGGACTTTGTTAGCCTCCGGGATAGCGTAGGTGAGATTGGTTAGAGGTCGGCGGCGATGTTGAGGGAGTGTGGAGTGCATTCCGGGACGAGTTTATGGTGCTGCAGTCTGCTACCATACCCTTAAAACCGGTCACCCCTGCTTCAACGCAGCCTTAGTGGTTCAGTCGTGACATCGCTTCGGCGATCCGAAATAGGAAAGTAGCGTATAGGAGGGCGAAGGCCAATCGTTCCCATGAGAACACTGAAGCGTATGTCCGCCTGTGTAGTGAAGTGAAGGCGAAGGTTAGGCTAGCGAAACATAACGAAGAACTACGGGTGGCAAGCCGAAGCGGCGTTCTGCGGACCTCCGACGCGGACATCGCTAATGTGCTTAGTGAGTACTTTGCGGCAGTGTTCACCAGGGAGGACACCCGCGTCATACCCGAGCCAGGCGTGAGGCACGAAGGTGCTGGCCTGGATAGTGTTCGATGTACCGCGACAGTCATTGCCGATAGAATAGACAAACTGAGCGCGTTTAAGGCTCCTGGGCCAGACCAGTTTCTCCCCAGAGTGTTGCGGGAGGTGTGCGACCAGGTGGCTCCCCACCTGCCTACAGTCTTCAACAAATCGTTAGAGACGGGCCAGGTGCCTGGTGACTGGAGGGAAGCCAATGTGACCCCTATCTTTAAGAAAGGGGATCACGAAAGTCCAGGGAACTATCGTCCCATTAGTCTCACTTCAGTTGTAGGTAAATTATTAGAGGGGATAATAGCGGATAGGATCGTTGACCATTTGAATTCCTACAAGCTGCTTGGGGACTCCCAACATGGGTTTAGACGGCATAGGTCGTGTCTCACCAACTTGCTCGAGTTTTTCCACGTCATGTTGAGTGAGTATGATAAGAGTAGGGCGATTGATATACTTTATCTCGACTTTCAGAAAGCCTTTGATAAGGTACCTCACCGCCAGCTAATGGCGAAAGTCCGCGCGCTGGGTATCGGTTGGGAAGTAAGTAGGTGGATTGAAAACTGGCTGAAGAATAGGCGGCAGAGGGTTGTAATTAAAGGGGTTAATTCGGGTTGGGCCTCGGTCACTAGTGGGGTTCATCAGGGTTCCGTTTTGGGGCCACTGTTGTTTATCATTTACATAAATGATATCGACGGTGGCATCGTCAGTCGGATCGCCAAATTCGCTAACACCAAGCTTGGGGCCAATGTTGGGACGCCCGAAGCGATCGAGCAACTGCGTGCGGACCTTGGTAGGATAGGAGAGTGGTCCAAAAAATGGCAAATGCCGTTTAACTTGGGTAAATGCAAAGTGATGCACATTGGCTACGCCAATCCCAATTCGGACTACTCGATGTTGGGGAGTAATATCGAGGTGACTGATTTAGAAAAGGACTTGGGTGTGCTAATTAGCAACGACCTTAAGTTTACGAAACAGTGCGTAGAGGTGGAAAAGAAAGCCCAGAAGCTGTTGGGTTATATCAGGAGGCAATTTCAGTTTCGGAACAAGGAGATTGTGCTCTCTCTGTACAATTCCCTGGTTCGGCCGCACCTGGTTCGGCCGCGACCAGAACTGCATAGCATACTGTGCAATTCTGGTCGCCCACCCTCAGGAAAGATATTGAGAGGCTGGAGCGAGTGCAGGCGAGGGCCACAAAGTTAATCCCTTCCGTTAGGCATATGGGCTACAATTGACGGTTACGCACCCTGAACTTGTTTTCGCTGGAAACTCGGAGGCTGCGCGGTCAACTGATCGAGGTTTTCAAGCTCTTATGCGGGTTCAACGATGTCGATTTTGGAAGCATGTTTAGTTTAAATGATGACCCAACTCGCAACAATGGTTGGAAGTTGGATTTGAAACGGTTTAGGACTAGTGTGTGTGGGAATTACTTTATGTATAAGATCTTTGACACGTGGAACAGGTTACCTTCAGAAGTTGTGAACAGTTCCTCTGTGGATCATTTCAAGAAAAGGTTAGACCAAATCCTGCACACTATTTGAGGGTGTAGAAAATTTTCCTGGCACCCGTTGCCATTGGTACCTCCTCGGTATGGGCCGCAAGGCCTTTTGAGGTACTTCTTTTCCTTGTAACTCCTTGTAACTCCTTCTCTCTCTCTCTCTCTCTCGCGCGCGCTCTCTCTCTCTTATATATATATATATAATATATATATATATATATCCCGTTAAAAGTAGGTCTAGGGCTGGGTGAAAAGTTTGGCCTTCGTCAGAATGAACAATTCTGGCGGAAGCCAGCGAAAGCAAAGGTGATCCTATATATTAGGGTGGGGTGGAAAATTTTTCAACTATTGCTTCACCGGTAATAAAGTGGATTAAAGGGGGATAAAAAAGAATATGAGAATTAAAAAATTTTCAATTCATCCTAAGTACCCCATTTTTCCCCCCAAAAAATGGCCACCAGCCAGTCATTATATGCTTCATAACTCGAAAAGTATTCTTTTTACAAAAAAGTTTGCTGAAGCAAAAAATTTTTTTTTTTCACATTTTCTACCTCATATAAATGTTTCAGATGTTTAATGAAATTTTTTTATTTTTCAGGTTTTTGTTGGATTTGGAATTCGTAATTTCTGATAATTAGTAACAAATATGGCTTCTGCTTCAAACATTAGAGCTACAAGGTGTCAATCAAAACCACATTTTATATTTGGAACCGCATAAGAGCTTCCTCTTACAACATTGCCAACAAATAAACAGGTGGGCCAATACCATGTTCTTTTAAAAGAAGCCACTTCAGTGACTTCACATAACTGATATTTTCAACAAAATTACTGAATTGGAGAAAAGCTTCAATTCCTGCAATAGCTGACAAATCAGTTTATATCAAATTAAAGCGGTTCATCGGCAAAGCAAACGATCTTAGATAAAAAAGTAGTCAAAATGAGAGAAAATTTTAATGACACCTTGGAAGAATTATTCGATATCAGTGCCTGTAAATGCCCTTTTATCTCCCATCAAAACTTTGGCTGTCCAAAGAAGAGAAATGAAGGACTCTCATATTTTAACCGAAATAGAGTGTTTTTCAGATGTAGAGAGTACTTCCACACAATATGAATTAGACCCACATCAGAGTGAATCAGCTTACGAGTCAATTGCCATACAAGGTCAAATAAGACTTCCATTGCCTACTGTAGCGATGGAAGCTGATACATTTGGAATTTCAGATCGAGCAGCTGCTGCTTTGGCTTCAGCTGCTTTAGTTGATTATGGAGCAATCACTAAAGAAGATAGTACGCTTTTGATTGACAAGAACAAAATCCGACGGGAAAGAGAGAAAATGAGAAAACGTTTGGTGATGGAGAGTAAAGCTAATCCTGCTGTCATATCTGCTATATTTTTTGACGGAAGAAAGGACAAGACTTTGGTGAAGGTGAAGAAAGGAAACAAATGGTACGGAGACTCCATTAAAGAGGAACACTATGTTTTGGTGTCTGAGCCAGGAAATGAATATTTAACCCATGGAGTTCCTTCTTCTGGTAAAGCTGAAGATATAGCTGATAGTTTGTTCCTCTTTCAAGAGTCAGCTATTAATGAGAGCATTCGTCTCATAGGATGTGACAGTACAAATACCAACACAGGTGCCAAGGGTGGGATCATCCACCTCATAGAAGAAAAACTAAAGAAACCGTTACAATGGAGCATTTGTATGCTGCATACAAATAAACTTCCCCTTCGACACTTATTTGAACATTTTGATGTTAAAACAAAAGGTCCAACATGTTTCACTGGAAAAATCGGAGTAGCACTGAAAGAATGTGAAAAAATGCCTGCAGTCAATTTCAAACCAATTAGAGAAGGCATTAATTTAACACATAACAGAAGAGGTTATTGATGATCTTAGCCAAGATCAACACTATTTGTACAAAATTATTGTGGCTATAAGAAGTGAGAATGTCCCAAAAGATTTGGAAAATACAAAACCCGGACCACTGAACCATTCTCGATGGCGACATTAGCAAATCGTGTCTGCCGCCTATACATTGCAGAGAAAACTCCTTCAGTGGCTCTTTATTCAATAATTTTCTTCATTGTTACAAATTATGGACCAAGCTGGTTCGATATCAAGAGTAGACCATATATATGGAATGGACCACATCACATATTTGGAGCAATTAAAAGATTTCATCTTCTTCCAAAGGATGTTCAGAATGTAGTGAAGCCTTACATTCCTAGAAACACATATTTTGCTCATTGCGAAAATGTTCTGATAGCAATGTTATCAGATACATCAGAACAAAAACGAAACAAAGCAGTTGATTTCATCATGAACATTAGAACAAAGACGGAAAATGTGTCCAAAATCAGAGAATTTAAGGTTCCTGAGATAAATTTCAACGCAAACGCATGGGATGATATTATTTACTGGTCAAAAGAAATGCTGACTGAACCTCCCCTCACTATGGCGCTCACAAATATTGAACTCAATGGACTTAGGGTTAAAAAACTGTGCCTACCCAATTATCTACTTCATTTACAAAGTGTCGAGAGGGCAATAAAACTTGTCACCGATGCGGCCTCATCTGTATATTCCCAAGAATCCCGTGATGGATTTATAAGAGCAAGAATTAGGTCTCGTTCATTGCTGCCATGTATGGAAACCAAGAAAGAAATGACTTCACTTTTTGACAATTAGCTTTTAATTAGAGACAAATAATTCACCAAAATTTCATAAAAGCAAACACTTCACGATTTTTGAAAAGGGATCTTTTTGGGAGTGTATTAATTAATTATAGGTTTCTGCAAATGTGGTAATAAAATGTCAATAATTTCTCGTTGATTAGTGTTGTTGTAGATTATAGTTTGAATATTCAAAATTATATAAGGTTATTAACTATTATCAAAGTAATATATTTCTGTCATCAAAGAATTTTTCATTTATTTAGAAAAAAGTGATTTATTTGTGATATTTACTGAGGGAAATTTTGATAAAATTTAAAATTGAGAAAATATTTTTTTATTTTAAATCATTTTTATTCTATAGTCTTTTAATTGGATGCATATTTTTCAAGTTATAAGAATTTATATGTTTGACTAGCGGCCATTTTGTTTTTCTCAAAAATGCGCTAGTAGGGCAAAATTGATTTTTCTTTTATATCACTTTATATCATCTATAGAACCCAATACAGCAAATTATAGGTGAAGCAAATAAATATTCAACAAAGAATTGCGTTTCACCCCACCCTACTATATATGTACAAATATTTCTCTCTCTCTCTCTCTCTCGCGCGCGCGCGCGCGCTCTAAGGTGGCGTGTAAACATCCTTCCACGGTTGGCAGTTTTATTGTCTTGAGGCATGAACAATAGAAGGACATAAATATTTATGGAATGAATATAATATATATACAATTATGTTAAACACTTCTGAAATTGTGTTTGACGCAGAAGTTTATGATATCGAAATAAACTTTGGCGTTTAATGATCCACATCCATCACACAGCTCTGTTATTTTTTTTAAATTTATTTATTGTTTCGTTCACGAAATCTGGGCCCAATAAACTTTCACAGATGGGAGAATTGTCTCGAAGGACTGAAGAACTTTGTGCACTGGTTGTTTTTCCTTTTCTTTCAAGGGTAATTACTTTCAAGTTTGTGACGTTTTATATTACAGAGGAAATAAATTTTTCCGATCCTATTTTAGATAGGGCACCATAAATAAATTTACAAACCAACCTCGTTAAGTTCCTTGTCTCCCTCTCTCTCGCGCTCTCTTGCGCTCTCTCTCTCTCTCTCTCTCTCTCTCTTCTCTCTCTCTCTCTCTCTCTCTCTCTCGGGGCAGAATACAACATCAAAAACAACGCATTTCTCTCTTTCTACGAATGGAAATATCTGACACACCCCAGATTTCACGGAGCAGCCAATCACAGCCCTGTGGGCGGAGCCCGGAACCTCTGGTTGGAGTCTAAGCGGGCCTACGCGTCAAGTCCCGCCCAAAATTCACCGATAGCCAATAGGAAGCTCGCGATTTGTGTGTTGTAGGTTGATCATAATCCCGTTTATAAAAGGGGGCACTTTCATCTCAGGACCTCATTTCAGTAGTTTTTTCGCTTAGTGCTTCTGAAATACCCACCATGAACCAAGATTCGCTCTACAACTCTCCCGAATTGTTTGAAGATCAAGACGTCCCATCGCTCTCTGCAATTTATCTTTTCAATGCTGTGGATTGAAACACTCTACTTTCAACGTAGACTGTTACAGAAAGTTGCGATGCATTGCAAGATCCAACGGACAACTCATTTGAATTGTAAGTGATTATATTCATCGTTTCATTCAGTGTTAAGTAATTTTTAAAATTCGTGATAAAGCGAAATGAAAGGAAATCTGTCCAGAGGTCGAGCTAACCTAGCATGGCCTAACCAGATATAATATAACCTAACCTAGCTTTATTCTGAGTTTTTCTACAACGAAAAAATTATTCCCAGGACTCTTTCGCGTTCATAATAGTATAACCTAACCTAAACAGGGACATAATATATCCTGGTCTTACCTAGCCTATATATATATATTAGGGTGTCTCTTATTGGGTAGTCAAACATTGAAATGTTGAATTATTTTATCTGCGCCCCCTAAAATATTTCCATTTAGCATAAAAACTACAACTTGAAAGTTTGACACAAATTGGCTCATATTTAGGGGTCGCCCCCGGCTAATAAACATGATGACCATGGCATAATAGCTCCTGACATATGATTATGCTCATTATACACATAATTCCTTCCTTCTTTTTTTAGTTTGATTCGTTTTTATAAGTATAGGCCTTCTTATTTATCATTGATCCTTTTCTAACCTATCCTTGATGTTGTTATAATCCATCCTTTGGTCCTCAATCCTTCTTTATCCCAATCCTTTTTCTCCTATCCAAAATCCTTCCTGGCTCTTTTTTTATATACAATCAGCAATGAAGCATTGCTACAAAAAAAAACCATTAGTTTATTATATAGAGATAAATTCAAAATGCCAGTGCTATTTACATACTTTAATTACTTTAATTAGCATTATTTCCTTATACAACATTTATTTAATATACAATGATTATACAATATGGTGTATTTTAAGGTGCGACCTCATTGATGGTTATTTTTTGAGAAGAACAGTTTTTGATGGAACTGGGTGACTGGCGGGGTTTTGCAACAATTTGGAGCAGGAACTGGAACTGCTCTTCCCCCACTGTCAATTTCTTATTCAGCTCTTGAACTAAAGCTACTGCACGTTCTGCCCGGTCATTTACAACAGATAGAGCTGCAACAATAGCTCTGGCCCTTAAATATTCACAGTTGGATGTCCAAGTGCTGGGTGCCTTGTTCAGAAATCCTTCTGGCAAATTCAGCTTAGTAAAGAATTCTCTAGTATTTCTTGTAACAAGTTGGTGTAGTCCTTCACCAGAGCAGAAGGTCGATTCAGGAATCCGAGGACGCTTGGGTGGTCTATCAGTGGACTCATCTTCTAATGCCTTTACCATGCGTTTCTTTACATCTGTAGTAATTCGCTCATCAAAGAAAGCAAGACCAACTGCTTCTTCAGACAGGTACCATAAGTGGTTAGAGAGCTTTTTTTTAGTTGCATCAGAAATCTTTTTGTTAGGATAATTAATCAATGACCTCATAAGGAGCCAGTCATTAAATGGGGTTTCAATAGGGAGTGAGGATGTTGTCCAAGCCTTCATATAGATGAGAACAAAAAAGGGAAAGATCTCGAATTCCTCGTTCTTCAGTCTTAGTCATCTTGAACTGGTTTCGAAAGAGCCACATCTTGATAGAATAGAGCGCTTTGGACATCCAGCGAGCTCGATGCATGGCACCTGGTGCACGAAACTTGATGCCTTTATTGGGGACACCTCCAAGAAAGATGATGGACAGATCCAAAAGTTCTTGATAGTCATCCCGTAGCATAGGTGCCTGGGATCTAGCAAACTGAATTAGTTCAGTTTTAGACTGGATAATTGCTTCTTTAGTAATCGTGTCTGTCTCACCTATTTGGAACTGGCTTTGATCAACAGAAGTCCAATTGTCACGAAAACGCTTAAAGATCAATATCTCTGGACCAGTTGATGTAGATCCCAATGTTGCTTCAAATGCAGCTCCAAACAATAAATCTAAAACATGGTGTCTACAAGGCAAGTACAAAACATCATGTCCCAATTTTGCTTCGATGAGAGCACAGGCTCCACTATATTGACCCGTGTTTGAAGCTGTTGTATCGAAACAAATTGCTTTTACTCTCTCTGTAATTCCCCATTCATTCAGGCAGTTAAAGACGGCTTCAGCTTGTGCTTCTCCAGTTGAGTTTGGGATTTTGGGGACACCAAGCAGCTATTCAACACCAGGTCCTGACACAAGTACTGGGAGACGATCAATGTGCTTGTGCGAGGTGAGGTCCTCCATCATCTTGCCATCCCAGTGGACTGTCATAGAACATTCTCCATGGAAATGCTCCTTAAGTTCTTTAGCATGACGAGCTCGGTTCTTATTTCGAAGGCGATGGATAGAATGTTGGTTTATGTTGTAATCTGAAGCGTCCAAACCAAAGCTTTTAGCTGCCTCTGCGAGGATAAATGTTGCCTTTCTAGAGGAAATTTGTGTACGATCCAGGGCAGCAGACATCTGAATAGTCATGATGTTTTTCATGCCTCGTTTTTTCTTAGATTTTGGTAAAGCACAAGCTCCTTTGGGCTCTTCCTCCTCATTCTCACTTTCATCAGTGTTGCTGGAAGATGTGGAAGAAGCCAGTACAACTTGACTAGTAGACGCCTCCATCAAAGATTCTGACTTTCTTTTTCTCTCTGCCTCAGCTTCCAACCGTTTGACTGCATTTTTGTGCGGTGAAGATGTACAGTGTCCACACCACCGATTGAGCCAGGACGACCTTTTTGTCTTTGCAGTTGAAGGAACTCCCAGTCCTCACGATTCTTGATCAGCTTCTCAGCGTCTCCATGGGCGATGTCAAAGAGATCTTCCAATCGCTCTACAAAACATGTTTAAACAGGTTGATCTTGTCTTATCAAGCAATATTTTCAGCTACAAACTTGACAATTATCTCTAATATATTCATTTAATTGAATTCATCATAAATATGATGATTAATTAATTAAAAACATATGTTTAGTATACTTGACAACTGCTAGTAATTTCAAATATTAATTGCATAAATAATAGCTATATTTTATGAACTTTAATAAGCGGGGCGACCTCTAAAAATTGTTCAATCCAAACAAAAATTTTATATGTGATGTTTTTTCAACCAATGGAACTGGTTGAGGGGGCGCAAGCTAAAAAAATCAACACTTCGAAAATAAGAGACACCCTAATATATATCGGCCCAGGACTCTTTATCGTTTATAATAATATATCCTAACCTAACCTAGCGTATATATATATATATATATATCGGCCCAGGGCTCTTTATCGTTTATAATAATATATCCTAACCTAACCTAGCCTATATATATATCGGCCCATGGCTCTTTCTCGTTTATAATAATATAACCTAACCTATCCTAGCATTATTCTGAGTTTTTCTACAACGAAAAATTATTCCCAGGAATCTTTCTCGTTTATAATAATATAACCTAACCTAACACAACTGAACCTAACCTAACCTAACCTAACACAATTGAACCTAACCGGGACATAATATATCCTAGCGTAACCTAGCCTATATATATATATCGGCCTAGGACTCTTTATCTTTATAATAATATATTCTAACCTAACCTAGCCTATATCTATATCGGCCCAGGGCTCTTTCTCGTTTATAATAATATAACCTAACCAAGCCTAACCTAGCATTACCTATCCGGTTATAATATAACCTAACCTACCACAGAAGATCAAACTTTTCACCCCACCCTAGACCTACGGTTTAACGGGGATTCCATCACCCAGCGTTTTGCCACTCATCTCTTACCATATATGCTCTCATTCAGTGTTAAATAATTTTTAAAATTTGTGATAAAGCGAAGTGAAAGGAAATCTGTCCAGAGGTCGAGCTAACCTAGCATGGCCGAACCAGATATAACCTAACCTAACCGAGCATTATTCTGAGTTTTTCTACAACGAAAAATTATTCCCAGGATTCTTTCTCGTTTATAATAATATAACCTAACATAACCTAACACAACTGAACCTAACCTAACCTAACCTAACAGAATTGAACTAACTGGGACACATTTCTCGATAATTTATAGAAAGTTCTACAGATAGGATTTTAAAATTACCAAAACTTTTAAGATTATCCCCATGCTTGCTTTTGAAACCTGTCAGGATATCTGCTTTGTGATTACAATTTGCCAGGCGTCCTAATCAGGGTTTTTCTTTATTGTATCTCTTTTAATTATTGTCTCATTCTCTGTCTCCTTTGCGATTATTTCGGCATATATGTACACACACACACACACACACACACACACACACACACACACACATATATATATATATATATATATATATGGTGGAGTTATGCGGCTCATTCAGTGTTAACTTATAAATGCCATAATAAATGCGTTTTGAAAATTAGTTTGTGATTTAAGCGGAAGTGTATACACACCTTTAGACAATATAGATACAATAGAAATATTAAAAACTATTAAGAATTGTCTGCGGGTTCGAGAGCCGATGCAGGCAGACGAAGCGTAGCACACCCAACTAATCTTACTTTTGAGCTGTAAATTAGCGTACTCGCTTTTAATTATTCTCTGAGATGTCTTAGCACACAGCTAATCTTCCTTTTGAGCTGTAAATTAGTGCACTTGCTTTTAATTATTGTTTGTTTCCTTCGTGGTTATTTTTGCATATATATATATATATATATATATATATATATATATATATATATATATATATATGGTGTAGTTTTATTTGTACATTTCTTGATAATCTAAAAATTTACAGAAAGTTGTACAGGTAGGATTTTAGAAATATTAAAAACTTTTTACGATTATCCCGATGCTTACTTTTGAAAACTGTCAGGATATCTGCTTTGTAATTACAATTTGCCAGGCGTACTAATCGGGATTTTCCCTTATTGTATCTCTTTAATTAAACTAATTTACTTTTACTTAACTTTATTTGATTCAGCATGAACTAATCATGTTAACTTCTCCTCATAGGACCCATGCGGAACTTGATCGTGTTATAGCTACTTTTCGTTTTGATGAAAGGGGAATAAATGATAGGGATGCTTTACCGCATAGCCAACCCAGCGACCCGAACACAGAGGTCGAGGTATTGGTTCACATCCGGTCCAACGAATGCCAGGTCATCGAGGAACTGATGTAAGTATTTTTGGGGTTAAGAACAAAACACATTGTATTTTCATTTAACTTATTAAATGGTAGAAAACATGTACAAAGCGGAATCAGTCTTAATGGCGACAAATAGGCCTTTACACAATCACAATATAGATACACACCTTTACAAAATACAGCGGGTGCTAATATATGGGAGCATTTTTATTTGTTTGCATACCAACTCGTCATTCATTTCAGTGTCGCACAAATCGAATAATTTTTAAAAATTTATAAATCTCTTCCCACGTGACATGTGCACGAGAAATGAGAGGCTGTACATGCCGAACGTGTTATTATAATATCCTTGAAAGCGATACGGGTTCCATACAATCTCAGGTACATGTATCTGTTCGATAAATTGTACAACCACAGGATCATTCCAGGGTTGAGTGCCGAGTGAGTCAAAATAGTACATTCTTTCCCTATTTTTAAAATAGACTGCAAACCAATGAATCCCCTCACCCCCCACAATGTCGGTGTTCACGATAATCCCGTACCAGTTTCTCGTAGTTGGCAATTTCAGTATTTCATTCTTCGCAAACACGCCGATAAATTTGGAGCGTGTGATTCGATCACTTTTCATTACTCTCTGGAGTGTATTCGCGTCCATTTTAAAAGTCTGTGACCACGTTCCTGAAACGGTCAACTTCTATTAGTGCTTGTGATTCGAGGTACACGAGTACACTAACTAATAGGAGCGTCTATAGGCTTGGCAAATTCCAACCTGACTGAGATATTCCCACTCTGTTGTGGACTTAAGTGTGTATTTACGCCAGCAGACAAGTCAGGGGTAATATCAAATGAATAATTGTTAAATTCTTTGGCAAATTCTTTCTAGGTTACACCAAACCCAAGCTCGTCACATGCACCAACCGGTATCCGTCATTATACACTGAATATCTTTGCATGTCTGTTAAATCCGCTTGCCAAATAGAGTCAATCGAAGCCACTGTTGTCTTGGCCGTTTTAAACCTTTTTCTCACCGGCTTATGAAGTGTATAGTCATCCTATTCCCGCAAAAACCTCTCAACATCTTTTTTCCTACTCCGTAAAAACCTCTGTACAGTCTATTAACGCCACCATAGGAGGCGGGGTTAGAAATGTCATAATAGCGTTTACCTAATATGTTAGCCATTTGCGTATTTTAGAGACACGTGGATAAGGTTGGCCGTTTGTTCTCTTCTTTCTCCTCTTCAGATAAGCTGCTGCTGGGGCCGATGGCATACTCAGTTGTGACACATGCGAGGTTTGATCCAGGTCTTTTAACCTATTCAGATTACCTATCACTGTTTTGTGGACATTTAGTTGTTGTAGTCTTGCTTTAATATGCTTCCATCCTGTTGGTGAGGGCCTGTCCCACTTTCTCACCAGATCATGAACAATGTCAAGGATGTTGGATCCTTGTACCCTTGTTCCTTCAACAATGATCTCGTCTGCATCGGCCCACTGTATGATAGGGCTCACTCAGTAGATTATAAAGACACGCCTTTATTCCTCAATGTATGTGGGAGACTGTTTTTTAACACATGTTCGATGTGTTGTGTTCCGATGTTCTTTGGTTGGTCATCTCTAACGTCGGGCCCAGGTCCTGTATCGCCATGCTCAGCGCTGCTCTCGCTGTGCCTAATAACCACGAGGAGCTCAGTCGGATTCTTATAATCTTCGTACTCATGAAGAAATTTCTGCAAAGCCTCTTGGTACAAGATCCTTTTCTCATCAGGTGACTTTTCGCTGTTTAATAGGGCTAGCAACTCGCTTTCCATTCTTTTAAGCCTACTTTTACGGGGTTCTAGAGCCGTGTCTGGAATCTTTGAACTTTGCAATAAAGCATACACCTCGTGCGGAATCACTACCACCTTCTTCATTATATTAATCTAGTCAGTAAAGGACCCAAAACTGAAAATAAGATGGGTAGGAATGATCCTCCTCTTTGTAAAATAATTCGCTTTTTCTTCCCCACAGTTTGACTTTTATGAGCGAGCGCTCGTATTATGTTCTTGTAACGACGTAAGGGAGTCTTCTGAGGGGGTTTCATTGGCATATTACACTTTATAACATTAAGACAGATTTCACAGATGCATTTTAAAAAGTCGGAGTCGATATTTTTAAAAAACATCTGTTGCAGTGCCCGGGGCAATCGTTGATAGATTTTTATTAATTCACGATATTTCTTCAGCCTATTTGTCATTCTGGAATATACACCGTTTCAGGTTCGTTTGGGAATATGTTCGTTCTTAGAAGCACCTTAAACGTGTTTCGCGGGTGAAGGTTACAAAGCAAATATCCATAACGCTGACTTGTGGCTTCTTTATAAACCTCCAAAAACTCCTTACGTTGATTCAGGAACATTTGATTGGCTAATACCCCAATTTGTGACACATTTTTACGTTGTACGAATAAGACTAGATATTGTGTATTTAGCGACACATCGAGCATGTATCTATTTTGGAAAAATAGATTCTGATTGATGAAGAATACACTTATGTTAAGATGATGGGAGAACACTGTAAATGTCTCGGCAAACGTTTTATCCATTTCCAACATGAGATCGTCAATTACAATAACTGTATAATCGTTACCGTTTAACGAATTAACGTCATATACACCTTTATGGAAAAAAAAATTCATCTTGGTACTCGTTGAACTGACTGATACGTCGATTAGCACCATATTACTTTATGCACAAGTTTTGAGAACATCTCCCCCTTATCTTTAATGATTTTAAGCATAAATACAGTTTTTTCAGATCCTGTAGGGCCAGATATAATACATGTGGAGGGGTTTGTGAACCAGAATTTTTCTACAGATTCCATCTCTAACACGTCACAGTTCAGTGCTCTTCAACCTGGGCGGTACCGCCCACTAGTGGCTCAAGGATCTCATTAATCTAAAGGTAATTGCAATTAATTTTATTGTTTTATGCAGGGTATATAACTTTTAGTTTGAGTTTTTGCATTTTTAATTTTGGGGAGCGATACGGAGATTCAAAAGTTACAAAAGTGGGCGGTAAGCATAAAAAGGTTGAAGAGCACTGCTAGCCCTGTTCAAAAATCAACTTTTTCTTATTTTCATAGGTTTCTGTACTTTTTCCCATGCTTTTTGACCTGAAAAGGCCGAAAATCACAACCATTTTGACCTAGGTTGTTGGAAAGCATTGCCGCATGGAGCTTTAATTTTCTGCCTTGAAATCTGCCAAAAGCACCAGTTCCGGGGTCCCTTGAATCATGTTTTGCACTATAACTTTTTATCTAAACAAGATAGAGCAACAAAATAGGCACCAAATTAAAGTGTTTTTAACTCTCTTTCTAACGTATACAATTATGATAGTCTTGGAACAAGAAATGGCACATTGGTACATACAAAGATTTCAGAAATATCACAAAATTCGTTTTCTCACACTCAAGGCAGACAAGGCGCCTTATTCATGACACAAATTTGAGATTAACATTTTGTCACAAGTCTAATCGATCAAGAAGTGAAAGCATTACATGATGATTAATTTCATAATGACATTTACACAGTCAGTTGTTGAGAGTTTGTTTCTTGAAGCTGTCAAAGCGGCGTCTGTTGAACTCCACAGCTTGAAGGAGATAGTCCCTTTGCTTGGCATCTGTTGTTATGACATTTGCAAAGTCGCTCATCATCTTGACACCACGTTCAGCAATGTCATTCACCGCTTTCAGATTCTTAACATAGTCCAACGCTTTTCTGTAGTCCTCATTCTGTGGCAGGAAATGTGATTCTGGGCCAATGAGATCAACCAGGGTGGTCTTAGCTGTGACTCTCTGGAATAGAGGCTTTCCTGTTCTGAAGCTGTCTGGCTTCTCAGTGGCATGTAACTGGGCAGCAATGTCGTGCTTCAATGTGTCACTCAATCTACTGCTGAACAGGGCAAATGGCACGACTTCCTGCGTCAGGTACCATTTGTGGTTTTCCATCTTATTAAGTACTGCATCAGCAAGCTCTGGGTCAGTTTTCTTGTACTTCAACATGTCCTGGATTAGACTTAGATCATTCACGGGAGCATCTGCAGCAGACATTGACATCATCCATACAGGAGTGTAGAACAGCGCAAGGAAGGTGTTGAGTCTTTCCAGCTTTGATACAGTGTCTTCGTCGTACTCCAGTTGATCTGCAAACATCAGCATTTTCATGGAGTACAGGTTTCTGGCCATCCATCTGGCCTGATGAATGGCGCCTGGTCGACTCCAGTGAATACCTCGAGGAGGCGTTCCTCCAAGAACAATGACTGTCAGTTCAGCCATTTCCCTGTAGTCGGCTCTTGGAAGCCTTTCTGATGTTAGAATGTCTTGGAGTATTTCTTCACTGTTCTTCTTCTTTTCCTTCAGCCATTTGCTGTTGATAGCCAGCATCTTTGGGTTTTCCTTGGACAAGTCCGTCCAAACATCCTTCAGATGCTCAAACCAGGGATTATCTGGCCCCTTCACCTTCCCAAACAGCTTCTCCCAAACTGCTCCTACTAGGATTTCCAGGATGTGATGTCGACAGGCCAGATAAAACACCTTTTTGTTCAGCATTTTCTCTAGCAGTTTGGCAGCTCCTCTGTGAACTCCACTGTTACTGGATGTAGTGTCAAAAACAAGGGCAGTAACATTATCCGTAAGTTCCCATGTCTCCAGTAAATCCATTGAAGCCTCAGCCTGAGCTGTGCCAGAAGAATTGTCGATGACAGGTACTCCCAATAACTTTCCTTCAGTGTATGAAGGTGGACCAGACACTAGCACAGCTAAAGTCTCTGAGGTACTTCCAGGTTCACTGCCCAAGACATCTTTGAGCAACTTTCCATCCCAGTGTAAGGCAGCGTACTGTGGGGGTTTTTCACAAAACTTGGACATGTGACTCTGGCTGATATTATACCTGGACAGCATTCTGTTGCGACGTGTTGTTGAGGTTGAGATGACGAAGTTATCCAGATCAGCCCCTCCAACTTTCAAGGTGGCAGAAACCATGGCAGTAACTTGATTGTCTGATAAACCAAGACGATCAGCTGTATTGCAGATGACATCACATTCCATGACCTTCCTTGGAAACGTCAAAGTCACACTAGTCACAGTGTCTTGATGGTGAGAACATCCAGGACGAGGCTGATGGTAATCCATGTCCTCTGTGTTAGCGTCGTTGTCAGTTGAGTCACCCCAGGTAATGTCATCCACATGAACAACTGCCTCTTGTTCTGCTGCAGCTGTAAAATAGTACAACATGTTAAGACAGTAATTGTTAAGTGCATGCTAAATATCGCAATGGAGTAAAACTTAAAACTTTTTGTAACGTTCAAAGTAATTAGTTTTACCTTGTTCTTGTCTATGCTGCAGTCTTTCATTCCTCGCTGCTTGCTGCAGGGATCTTGTCTCAAAAATCTTGTCATGACCAGACATATGACCTTTCCTCTCAGTCTTTTGGTCTTCGTAGAACCTGATATCCTCATCTTTTTCTCTCTGGATAACAGTCTGTTGTTCTGTATTTCCTGGATTGCATCTGGAGCTCCTATATCGAACAGGCTGTCTAATTCCAGCACAAATGCTCCTCTTTTTCCTCCAGGGTTACTTGCTCTTCCTTTGCTTTTCACCAGAGCACGATGTTTCTCGTGTAGTTTCATGAAGAGCTTCATTGCGTTGTACTTGGTCATTGTCTTGATCCTAGCCATCTGCCAGAATGGGATGATAGATTCAACTGTTTCATATGCAAGGTCTTGAACCATGGGCCTCCCTGCATTTTCCGGTAAATTCTGAAGATTAAGGAAATACTGGAACGCCTGTCTGTTGGTGGGAAGCTGGGAACCACTGATAAAAGCTGAAGGGTATCCAACCAGGAAAGTTTCAGTGAGAGATCTGGTAGATGGCCCAGTTGACACCTGCCTGTGGACAGTACGTGGAGGTTCTGAGATATCAACTGTGCGCCCACGGAGCTCCCTCAGCTCCTTGCTTAATGCCATTGTGAAGTTGTAACTTGTAGATGGTTTTCTAGATTCTGATTGAGTTTCTGTTGTTTCCTGAAAAATGATAGATAATTATTATTATTATTATTATTATTATTATTATTATTATTTATTATTATTATTATTATTATATTATTATTATTATTTATTAATTTTATGCTCTTTCATTTGATACCTAATTTGTTGCTCTATCTTGTTTAGATCAAAAGTTAAAGTGCAAAACATAATTCAAGGGACCCCGGAATTGGCGCTTTGGCCGATTTCAAGGCAAAAAATTTAAAGCTCCATGCGGCAATGCTTCCCAACATCCTAGGTCAAAATAGTTGTGATTTTCGGCTTTTTCAGGTCAAAAAGCATGGGAAAATGTACAGAAACCTATGAAAATAAGAAAAAGTTGATTTTTGAACAGGCCTAACGTCACACCCCTAAGTGGGTCATTTACAAAATATTACAAATTTTGAGTGCTGCTCCTTATATTTTGTTTTTCTTCTTCCACAGAACCTTGAATGACGACGATGTACAGACCCCCATCATCGATATCACAGACGAACTCGATGGCCGTGCAGCTACAGAATCCTTCCCCGCTGACGAACCCTCACCAGCGACACCTGTAGCATGCGACAGTTCAAAGGGAAGCATGATGAAGAGCCCTCCACGTCAGGTATAAAGCGTGCCAGGATTGCGCCGGTTGTTAGACCCCCAGTAATAGAGCCCCAACCCTCTACGTCTTACGACACAACCCCTACAATAGTACCTTCCTCAAATATGCCCCACTATTCAGTTCCGGGTACTTCCTTCACAGTAGCTTTTCATACTGTGGAGGATGGTATAACATTCGAGTTGGTGCGCACGGCTACCCCAACCCCTGCCCTGACTAGAAATCGGTACGTGGTCAGGGTTGACCCTGGATCCCTGTATACCAACGGACTGCGGCGCGTAGTCGAACGTATTATGGAGTTTGCCCTTCAGAACCGCGACGAACGTGAAGTCCGGACGAGGTTGTCCTTCAGGTTCGGGTCAGATGACGGAGACGTAGATGATTTTTGGGTAGTAAAACCGTTCAGACGTTTGGCGGCTATAGACCTAGAATATACCTTGGGCTGTATAATACAAGCCTCTCAAAGTAGTACAACCTTCAATATGGACAACATGATAAATATTGACAGTATTACGGGTTGCGGGTCATAGTGCCACACCTTATACTCTTAATTTCAATTCTCCGGTTATTTCCAGAAAGCATTTAAACGTCGATCGTGGTGGTGGCTTTATAGCAGTAGTCTTAGCTCATAATAATAAATTTGAGGCGTTGCGTGGAAGAAGGGCGACCTAGCCAAAATCAAATCTTTGAGAAAAATGCATTTTAAGTTGGAGAGGTATTTATCGACAATTAGGTAGAAGAAGGGCGACCTAGCCATTTTTGGCGAAAATGAATTATTGCTGTTTTCAGTAGCTTAATATATTATATTAAGCTACTGAAAATCAGCAATAATTCATTTTCGCCAAAAATGGCTAGGTCGCCCTTCTTCCACGCAACGCCTCAATTATGTTCACTGTGCTAAATACATGGACACAAAAAATTTGGCTGCCTACGGTTGTGCAGCGTGCCCGTAAACTGGCTTCAGATTGTAAGCTTGAGTTTGAGTGTAATATGGGTCCTGAAGAACTGAGAAGGGCCGAGCAGGAAATGAATGCACGTATAGTTGTATTTGGAATGGATGATCGTCGTAGGACTGTGTATGTTTTTAAAAGCAGCGTGAGAGATCGTACAAGACTTCTACTTATTTTAGGATTGTCAGGAACATCGTATCTCCCCATCCGTAACATAAGGGCTCTCTACGCCAGTTATGATAAAAGTCGAAAATATGGAAGGCATCATGATTTGTGTAAGGGATGTCTCGAGTTTGCTGATGATATGGTGAAACATTGTAAGGATTGCTACATGGTATGTGAGCAGTGTAAAAGCCCCAAATGTGAAAGTCGTGTAGTTGAAACCGAGAAGAGGGAATGTAATGTGTGTAGACGTACATTTTTCAATAATAAATGCTTTGAACTCCATAAATCAAATGGCACTTGCAGGAAAATGAGGATTTGTAAGTGCGGTATGTTTCACATGATGGATAATTGGGGAATTTCAAACATAAATGCGATGAAATTCACTGTTCTACATGTCATGAAAAATATAAGGCGGATGGAGTGAAGCATGTATGTTATATGAAAGATGCTAAGCCTAAAAATAGCCCTTGTATAACCGTGTACTACGATATAGAAACTTACACGAACGCTGAAACCAAAGAGGTTATTCCACATTTACTCGTAAGTCAGACTATCTGTGATGAGTGCATGGAGATCGAGTGTGATGAGTGCCACAAATGTGGAAAACGGACAAACGTTTTTAAAACGAATGCACACGGCAGCCCTGTGAAACTCTTTGTATCCTATATTGTCAAATTAGCGGACAAGTTAAAAAAATGACTGTGTATATTCTTGCCCATAACGGGGCGAAATTTGACACACAGTTCCTTTATAAGGAGTTGCTTGAACACGAGTCGTCTGCGATATTTACAGGTGATCCCTTGAAAAGAGGCAACAAACTAATACAGATGCAGATAAGAGGTAATGTACAGTTTAAAGACACCCTGCTGTTCACACCTTGTAAATTAGCAAAGCTGCCCAAGGTCATGGGCGTAGCCGCTGAAGTTTCAAAAGGGTATTTCCCTTACACATTCCTCACTAACGAAACTTTGAATTACGTAGGACTACCTCCACCCAAACATGAGTGATAGTGAGCGTGAAGATTTTGACCGCTACTACAACAGTTTTAATGAAGCGAGTCCATACAATATAGCCAATGAATGTGAACGTTATTGCGTGAATGACGTACGTGTACTTATAGTATGCTTTCAAGCCTTTAGAAGGATGTACATAACCCGTTTCAAATGCGATCCGCTGCAAGTCGCGACCACGATCGCCTCATTATGTTTTACAGTGTTCAAGAATAACTTCATGCCTAAAGACACCTTAGCAATCATTCACAGAAACAACCCCCGCAGTTATGGGCACAAGGCTATTTATTGGCTCATACACCTACAGCATCAGACCGGGGTATACATAAAACATGGCCGCAACACGGGTGAAGTACCCGGTAAGGTCAATGGTCGTGTTTTTTGGGTTGACGGGCTAAGTGAGGATCCAGCCACTGGTGAGAAGACTGTGTATTCCTTTAACGGCTGCTGGTGGCATGGATGCCGCGCGCTGAATGTGCCGTCACAGGGGACCTTTATGGAAGATCTCCCGCCGACTGCCTCGCATAGACCCGTAACCGTGATCAATTTATAGGCTCCCAGTTCACTCACAAAATCGTATGGGAGCATGAGTATGATGCACGGATGGAAACAGATGCCCAGTACCGTGAAGAAATAAGGGCCATCAAACGTTCAATGGTGGTTGGACCCCTCAAATGCGGTGACAGCTTGTTTGGAGGGCGTACAAACCCATTCAAGCTATACTTTCCGCCTACGGAGGGCGTGAAACTCCACTACTACGACTTCTGCTCTTTATACCCCTACGTGATGAAGAACAATCCGTACCCCGTAGGTGCGCCTGAAAAAATGGTGGGTCCCACCATACCAACCATCGAGGAGTTTTCAGCTAACTTGAATGAGCGCTACTTTGGACTCTCTTTCGTAGACGTGCTCCCCCTCGCGATTTATGGATGCCGATCTTACCCGTCGTTATAGATCACAAGCTCATGTTTCCCCTGTGCGTGAAGTGCGCAGAGGAGAACAACGGTGATTGTAACCATACAACCAACCAGCGTAAGATCAGAGGTGTATATACAAGCCCTGAGCTGGCCCTAGCCGTTCGCCATGGGTATAGAATATTGAAGATACATGAGGTGTGGAGGTTTCAGAAGCTACCCAACCTTTTCACACCATATAAAACGCTTTTTTGAAGGAAAGTAGAAGCATCAGGATATCCGCGAGGGGTTGATACCGAAGATGAAAAAACGGCTTATATTCAGCGTTACCGTGCCCATGAAGGTATACAGCTTGACCGATCCCAAATTGTTAAGAATCCTGGCAAGCGCTTTAGTGCAAAGTTGTGTCTAAACAGTCTTTGGGGAAATTTGCACAGAATACCGGCAAAGGGAACGTTCATTTGGCACAAAGTTATAGTGAAGTCTGGGATTATGCCAACGCTCCCGATAAAGAGGTTATGGAGATCGTGAATGTAGGTAATACTTACATAATAAAGTACAACATCACCGAACTGGCCACAGATACCTCACGGGTTACAAACATACCTGTAGCCAGCTTCACAACGGCCTACGCCCGCATCAAACTTTGGGGTCTACTGCACTCTCTTGGACGGAGGGTGCTGTACGCTGACACAGATAGCGTGATATTCACAGCGAGGGAGGGTGAATACATGCCTGCTATTGGGGAATTCCTCGGAGAGCTAACTGACGAGATCAAGGATGAGTATGGTGATGGTGCATACGCAGACTCGTTTGTATCAACAGGGCCAAAAACCTATGGGGTACGGGTGAGGGTAGGGGATGATATGAAGTATATCGTGAAGGCTAAGGGTATCACGCTTAACCATGCGAACCGTCGAGTCGTTAACTTTGACTCGTTGAAGGATCTAGTGTGCTTGGAAGATGAGGGTGACCAGCCACCCCAACTGACTGTGGGGACGCACAATTTTCGGGCGCAGAAACTGGGGTGTGTGAAGGAACTTAGGGGCACGAAGGTATGCCGTAACACCTATAGGAAGCGTTACCAGGTGCCTGGTACCTATGATACCGTACCCTTTGGCTACCTTAATCCTTGATTTATTTATATATATGTGTATTTTAACGATATGTTTATTTATCACGTATATTTGCTTCAATTAAGGTTTCATTTTCTCCTTTGCGTGCGTGCGTGTGTGTGTGTGTACAGTAAAAAGCTAAGCTCCGCCCACTGTAAGATCGGTCACGTGACTCCTGCCACTACCTGAGCATATCTCTATCCCTGCGTGCTCAGTTGACCTCTGCATACCCTTGAGCTCAGACGTGTATTCTCCGCGTAGACGAAAAATAGTAATGGCTACCTTTAATATTGCGTGTTCAACGTTTATGAAGTGGTATTCGGCAAAGTGCCAAGATGTGGTGGATACTGAAAAACTCCCTATTCCCCCTCCTTTGATACTTTTAAGGCTACATTGAGCCGTGCGAAGGACCAAGATGTTCAAATACTCTACGGGTATTCTGGCGAGGGCATTGTAGGATTTCGTAGTACAAACGATGTATTGAAGTATGTTGTAGACCTAACCTTTATAAAAGCTCACATATACCGCGAAGTAGAAGAAACAACACGTTCAGAAGATAAGCAACGGTTATGGATAGTGAGTCTTGTTGATGAGTGGTTGACAAGCGATATTATGTCATGTTACATCATACCGACTACTCGTACCCTACGGTTGAGAATGTAAATCTTGTCATCATGGAGAATCTTAAGTTTTTACCACTATATTAATATATATCATGACGAGGTTTGTAGTGAGGTTGTGGCTAATGGCTGTGTGAGTTTTTAACAGACTTTAGAGACGAGTATCGCTTGTTAAACAAAAAGGATAAATATGGGCATATGTTTCTCTCAAATAGTGCACCGGATTGTGAAGATGTTTAGTTTGTGGAAATGAACGTCTGGTGAGTGATAAAACATTAAACCGGTATTGCTTCATGTAGCGGAAAATTCTGTTTGCCCAGTATAATGGCACAAGTATTCGAACAACCGTACACGCTTCAGCAGTTTATGGTGTGACTCGCTCCCCCATCGAGCCGCCCACCCGTGTACCTCACCCCTCCGAAACACACGAGTTCGAACAAACCCGTACACGTTTCATCAGCGTGACTCACTCCGCCCGTCGAGCCGATCCGTCACCTGTGGCTCATAGTCATCTCAGAGCTTGAACCGACTGGACGTGCGAATACGATGGAACTTCCTTTGAGAAGCATTCTCAACGCGTACGATGTCCGTGACGAAGTCATTGCGCGTGTTCAGGCGTGAAACCGGCACCATTAACTATATACTTGAAACGATTTGCAAGCAAGCAAGCAAGCAAACGTAATGTTATTTATTTAAGTGTTGAGGAGATGAATAGAGTCTTCGTGATAGTTGAGAAGTGGGGTGAGGATCGTTATAAAATACCTGCAGGTGTAGGTACAAGAAGAGAACAGATTAGTGATGCCCCCTCATATGCCGTTGTTTGCACGTTGTGTATAAATAACAATCAGCCATACATTGATATACGACTGCTGTGGAAGAATGCATCTGATAATAACGTTCTTGTCCCTACGCGAAACCGTTTCATCCTCGACACAATGTTTGAAATCGTCGGGTTCCGCAAGCTGAAGCCTATATTAGAAGCTCGTGTTACGGATATGATTTATTTTGACACGGTTCTTGAATATGCATACACCGCTCTGCTCGACGGATTTATCGAATGTATGAATGAACAAGGCGAGAATGGTCTAGAGCTGGATGCATATTTAAAAGGTTTAGACTCTTCGAAATATCCCGAAATTTGGTACAAAGCACTTGAGCGGTACAGGGCTGAGCTTGCCTACACTGTTCACCCTGAAGAGCTGTATCTCTATATAATGAATAGCTGTCGTTACGACTTGGAAGATTATTTCAATTGCCGCTATGCAGAGTGAAGAAGAGTTCACGATTGAAAAGCTCGGTACGGTAAGAAAAAACCCTCGATTGGAAACGAGTGTTTATAAACTTGTATTTAATAATGATGTTGTGGTTAACGATGACCTCTTTGTGCGTGCTTTTGATTGTATTCTAGCCGTGTTTAAAGATAACTTGCCAACCGAATGTAAAGTGGGCACAAAAATAGTATTGAACGATATGAAAGCCATTTATATCAAGTATAGGTATCCGTATAACTTGAGCGGTGAAGTAATGCTTGGACGGTCTCACCGTGTAGTACAAAGCAATAATGATGTGAATGTAGACTCGATTACGTGTGAGTTTAGCGTTTTGCGCCGTAGAACATAAAGTATTTTGATGTATATTTATTCTCAATATATTTAATTATTTAATTGCATTTATATATATGTATATTTGCTGTACTAAGATGCAACTGATTATACTCCTTCGTTTTGTATATTATTATTATTTTCAATATATTTAATTAGGTAATCATTCGTTTTTTGACCCAGTCTCTTTTTATAATGAGAGCAAACTTTTCTGGTCAATTTTGAGGTGCTCTGCACGAATCTGCCATCCGTTTCCTGTGCAAATGCGTAGTTTTCGAGATATCGTCATCTTGAAAACTACGCATTTGCACAGGAAACGGATGGCAGTTTCGTACAAAACACCTCAAAATTAACGAGAAAAATTTGCACTCGTCATTTTCTTTAAACTAACGAATTTAAACGAAAATATCATGACTTAACCTAACCAATCATCTAGGGCGTACAGTTGACCTAACCGGTGTCACGTATTGAACTGTCCGCAAAACATTAGGACCGATCAATTTGTGATGCGTGATCTTTACGGGGGCTCCACCCCCGTACCCCCGAGACCTAAATTATACAAATGATAATGTAATAACATGTGCCAACCTTGCATGGGTAGTCCGCTAAATTTCTCCTGCCCTTAAACTGAAATGACACACGTTTATTTTTAGGATTTTTTTTACGGCACCTAAAGACCTTCTGGTCTTTTTTTTAAATACAAGCACTATTGTATTTAGGGCAGGTCACGGATGTCTTAATTATTCCGTGATTGAAAACAAGGTCTAAACTCTTGTCTTCATCGAGGGCAATATGGCGGATCACGTCTTCAAAATCAAATATGCATAACTGACGCGTCATACTTCTAGTCACAAAAAAAACGAACTGAACCGACGAAAAATTACTAAAAATGATTTATTTGTAAAACAGGACAAAT
The DNA here is from genome assembly GCA_023014485.1 of Bathynomus jamesi. Lineage (NCBI taxonomy): Eukaryota > Metazoa > Arthropoda > Malacostraca > Isopoda > Cirolanidae > Bathynomus > Bathynomus jamesi. Next base: position 113,507 of record JAJOZX010005686.1, on the reverse strand, counting down.
TGAATTACGCAGAAGTAGCCAGAATCACCAAGAATAAGAAATATTCACCAAATAGTCGATATATATATAAACCTTTGGTTAGCTTCCGCCCGAATTGTTCATTCTGACGAAGGTCAAGCTTTTCACTCCACCTTAGACCTACAGTTTAACTTGGAATCCGAACCACGCCCCATCAGCAGCCCAGCGCATTAACCACTAGGCCACCTAGGGTACCCATTTATCTACCAACCACTTTCTTTATTGTGTGGAAGGATGAACAGCTGGGTTTTGCTGCGCGCCGGCTGCCGTCGGGTCTCGAACCCGGGGCCGATGGATTCGTAGTCAGCGACGCTAACCACTACACCACCGAGGCGCATATATATTGAAACAACACCAAAAATAGGAAATATATTTTAATACAAAAACACATTTTATACAAATTTGCACAAGATAATATATATATTTTCTCATTCAGTTTTGATTGGTTATTCAATATATATTGCTGTTATAGCTGGGTGTGACTGGGTCAAAAAACGAATAATAACCTTTAATTATTTAATATAACTGTGTATATATATTTTTTTTCCTGTACTAATATATTGATGGTCATATTACATCGTTCTGTATAATTTTTATTTTATATATATATATATATATATATATATATATATATATATATATATATATATATTTTTTGATCATATATATTCCATTGTATATTTATTTTCTCTATATTTCGTGAAATTGAATCCATTAATTCGTCTAAATAAACAGAATGATGTAATGGTGTTTTATTTAATTCTTTTGGTTGTACACGACATTTAATTACATCAAATGGCTGCCTTCTAAAACGGCTGACGGATTTCTAAGCCAACTGCCAAAAATATCTGGATAGCACAATCCGGCAACCCTAATAATGTACACCTGAACAAGCCATTTACGCCTTCTAAGTCAACTGGCTGTTTAAGCCAGAATATATGCTTTAATTACATAAATAAACGCAATCTGGCAACTCAATAATGTACACCTGAACAAGCCATTTACGCCTTCTAAGTCAACTGGCTGGTTAAGCCAACTGGCGGATTAAGCCTGAATATATGTTTTAATTAAATAAATAGCGCAATCTGGCAGCTCAGCCAGATAAGCCAACTGGCTGATTAGGAACATATTAAGACAACGGCCGCTCGGCTGAAGTATTAATATGCGCTTGGCTCCTGCCAAGCGAACACCTCGCTTCCTCTCTCTCCTCTCTTTCTCTTGGGGGATAACTCCGCCTCCAAGTTGCATAACCCCTCGTTGTTCTTGCAACATTCCCCCTCCCCTTTGTTGCATAACCTTATGCAACATTTCCTTTATAACATTGATCGATATTTGCAATTGCATTGCACTCTCTCCTTTTGTGCCCATACTACTCAAGTCCTTAGCTTTGCAACGTTGAAAGAACACTACGGCCCTGCAAGCGTAACTCGTCAGCTTTCAGGCAACTCATTAAGTCTTTAACAGAAGGAATTGATAGCCCTATATTAGAGCCCTAGACCAAAACACCCATCTTCACATCGAGTATACTACATTTAACTCATGAATCAGTCACAAATCATAAGTCACCAGTATGTACATCAAACTTCGATGGAGGGAATGAGCGCCAAACCTCACTCCGCAGGAGATTCCAAAACACTCATACAACACATCAATGTCGCCAGCCATAAAAGGTTGACTGATATACATACATATACAGGGTGTACCATAAGTCCGGCATCATAGGAAAAATAATAAAAAAGGCAAAACAAAAGCTTTTATTTACAGAACGTGCTCAATATGTCCACCACTGTTTTCAATACACAAATTCAGACGTGATACCCAATCAGCAAGCACACGGTGAATGATGTCAGGAGTAATGGTGTTACATGTCCCAATAATGCGCTGCCGCAAGTGTTCAACACTCCTAATTTTCTCTGCGTATACCAGCGCTTTCAAGTGGCCCCAGAGATAAAAATCTAGTGGCGTGAGATCCGGGCTTCTAGCTGACCATTCCACAGGCCCTCGACGTCCTATCCAATGACCAGAGAATTGTTGGTACAGGTATTCCCTTACTTGGGTGCTGTAATGTGCAGGAGCGCCGTCTTGCTGGAACCATGTTGGGAAATTTCTTTCTTCGTTCAAGACACTGGGAAATGCTTCTTCCTTGAGCATACGTAGGTAGGTGCCTCTAGTGACATGTTCATCGAAAAAGAGGGGGCCTATGATGCGATCCTTCCAAATGCCACACCATACCATCACCCGACATGCACCTTGTTCCTTTGAACAGGTATACTAGTGAGGGTTGTTTTGAGACCAGTAGCCGGTGTTCTGTCGATTTACCTTACCATTTCCATAAAAAACAGCCTCGTCACTGAACAGAATGATGGACGGGAAATTGCATCCCGAGCATAAATTATGGTTTGTAGAAATAGAAAAATATGAATTTCTCCTATGATGCCGGACTTATGGGACACCCTATATATATATATATATATATATGAAAAATTATTTCACGAAAGTGACACGTGAAAAATATTTATGGTGAACAAAACCACGAAGGGAAAAGAAACACAAAGGGGTGCTCAAGCGCTTTCGTACTTACCCTTTATGTACTTCAGTGTTCCTGAGGATGTCATTAGACGAAAGCGCTTGAGCACCCCTTTGTGTTTCTTTTCCCTTCGTGGTTTTATTCATCATATATATATATATATATATATATATATTATATATATAATATAATATATATATATATAATATATATATACAGTCATTTTTGCCAGCCCTTTATACATGCCCCTTGTTTACAAAAGTCAGTATTCTTTCTGTTCTTTCAACCAGCTCTCCATCAGCTTTATTTCTACCCATCCTTTTTGTTATTCAGGTAAATTCATTTACCGTCCTTTCTCCTAATAAAGCTCAAAACCCATGCTCAAACCTGGTCACTTTCACAATCCTGGGGTTACTGTGTTACTACTACAATATTTTTCTGAGAAATTATACGTTTAAATTGAACAATCTGCCAATACATCTCTATACCGGAGAATCCACTGCCACATTCCTATTCCTCTTCCTGTTTTAAAACCAGCCGCATTTGATTCAAATGTATAGTGCTTGACACAAATATTTTTGGCTCTGTTAGACAGAAAATGGGGAGTGCTGGAATACCCGTTTCTCCTGTCACTGTCCTCCTTAGCTGATCTTTTTCCGTGGCTCATCTACCTTGTGAGCAGCCCAGCATGATCCCAAACTACGCAATGACCTAACTTGTTCTCGTATTCCCGAATTCGGATCTCCCGAATTCTATACCCTCTGGCTACGGCTTACATGCCACTCTCAAACTAAATACACCTGCGCTGTTTCCCTTTCTCCTAATTCTACTAACTATCTAAAATTCTTTAACGACCTCACTTCCAAAGTGGAATACATTCTATTTCGCTCTCCATTGCTGATATCTTCATTTTAGGAGATTTCAATGTTCATCAACACCTTTGGCTTTCCTGAATGACCTAGAGCAGATTGTACAGCATCCTACTCGTAACCCGATCGCCTTGGAGATAGACCCAACATTCTCGATTTATTTCTCACCTCTCAGCACTCTTCTTACTCTGTGAAACTTTTTCTCCGTTGGGCTCCTCCGACCATAAGTTTATAACTGTTTCCTCTTCTATCGCTCAAACTGGTCTTTGGATCCTCCCAAGAGCGTGTGCCTTTGGCACTTTAGCGCCATTGATTGGGAGGCCTTTAGGCAGTACTTCTGTGATTTCCCATGGAACGATTACCGCTTACGTTGCCGTGGCCGTTCCGAGTGTGTTGAGAGCATCACGGAGGTGATTCTCTCGGGTATGGATGCGTACATTACGTATTCTATTCCTACTACCAATGCAAAAACCGTTGTTTAACTTTACTTGTTCTAATGCTATCCGCAACAGAGAGGAGGCTTGCAGAAGGTATCATACCCGATTTCGTGCAAAATCCATTCTTTGAATTGTCTAAAATTCCTTCATCCGTCAAAAATGTGAAAACCTATCCAATTCCAATTCTTCGCACTCTTTCAGGCATCTAGCTAAGAACCTCTTCAACAATTTTACCGCCTCTTCTTTCCCTCCTCTCTTCCACCCCGACGGCTCAGCTGCCGGTTCTTCTCCTGACAAAGCTGAACTCTTCGCTCAAACTTTCGCATCCACCTCAACCATGGACGATTCCGGTGCTGTTCCTCCACCCCCTCCTCCTCCCTCTGACTTTATTATGTCTGAAATTAGAATCGTCTCCAAAAATGTTCTTTCTGGCCTATCTGGGGTCAGCTCTAGGATGGTGTACGGTCCTGATGGTGTTCTTCCTGTTGTTCTTAAGAACTGTGCTTCAGTGCTAACATCCTGCCTAGGCAAACTCTTACGTTTTTGCTTCTCATGTGGTACTTTGCCTTCCTGCTGGAAGTCTGCCTTCATTCAACCTGCCCCAAGGAATGTTAACGGCTCTAAACCCTTCAGCTATGGTTAAACTGTTTTGATTTCTTGCCTTTCTAAAAAATTTTAATCTATCCTTAATAGGAAAAATCTTAAACACCTCTCTTCTAACATTCTTCTTTCAGATCGTTGGTATGGGCTCCCCAAAGGTGCTTCTACTGACCATCTTCTTGCATATCTCTCTGACTCATGGTCTTTACCCTTTCAGGATTTCGGTGAAACTCTTGCTATTGCACTAGACATATCAAAAACTTTTGATAGAGTGTGGTACAAATTTTTAATATCCAAAATGTCCTGCTACTGCTTTTATCCTTCTACTTGTGCCTTCACCTCTAATTCTCCTTCTAGCCGATCTATAGCTGCGGTTGTAGATAGCTCTGTTTTTCTCCTAAAGCAATCAACAGAGGCGTTCCTCAGAGACTCTGTTCTGTCAGCCAATCTTTTCCTTTTATATATTAATGATCTTTAATTCGCTCTTCCTCTCCTATTCACTCCTATGCCGATGATCCCACACTTAACTTCTCCACCCGCTTCCCAGAGCGTCCTTCTCAACAGCCACACCATGATTCGTGTAGGACGACTATGGAACACCTGAAACTCTGATCTTTCTGTTATCTCTGATTGGGGAAGAGTAAACCTTGTGACTTTCATTGCCTCAGAACTCGGTTCCTCCACCTGTCTACTCGTCACAATCTTCAACACGACTATACCCTTACCTTCAACAACATACAACTCAGTCCTTCCTCTTCTTTTAACATTCCTGGCGTTTCCTTTCTCGTGATCTTTACTGTAAAGATCACATATATTCTCTTTCCAAAACAGCTTCTAAGAGGTTAGGCGTAGTGTACTGCCTACGTAGTTTCTTTGCCCTCGCTCAGTTGGTGTCTCTGTGCAGGGGTCTTATCCGCCTCTGTATGGAATACGCTCGGGGTGCGCTTTCGTGGGCATTCGCCCATGGCTCCTCCTTCCTGCTTAAAAACAAAAAGTAAAAAAGAGTATTTTTAAGCACTTGCCCGCATGAATGTAATTCTTTCCGCATATTATGGATTCATCATCTTTACACGTAAATACTTCAGCAGCACGGTGCTAGGCTTAATACCTCTGTTTAAATTCCATAGGGTTTCTTATATTCCTCAAACTCGAAGAAGTTTTGATGTTGATAAAAAACTCCTTAACTGGTCAGAATGTTTTGAACGCACAATATATTTAGAAAACTATATATAATATATATATATATAATATATATATATATATATATATATATATATATATATATATATATATATATATAAGATATATGTATAATATATATATATATAAGATCATGTACAGAATTTGAAAATGACGCAACTTTGTCATTAATGAGGCTAGTCATTAATAACTCTACTAAGCATAAACATAGATTTGCCAAACCTTGTGGACTTATAATACATGTTGATGCTTTGTGAACTTGATTTTTCTAGATAAACTAACTATTGTATGGCATGTTTTTAAGAAACTTGTATTCATTAATTTTCTCTTCTTTTCCAGAGTAGCGTATGACGAACCCCTTAAAAGATCTCGAAATGCATTACTACCAACATGCTCAAGTGACGGAAAGTGGGATCGAAAGAATAACCAGGGACCCTTCGGCTCTACTATTGAAGTAACCCCTCAAGCAACCAGCCAAGACCCCTACACCTCCGCAGGCGTTAAAAGATCTAGGCCTGCTGGAGACCAATCTCCGGCCACATACGGTATGGAAGCTAAACGAACAAGGCTCAATGTCACGTTCAGCTCTGAGAACCAAGATTCATCGTCGACAAACTCATTATCGGGAGAACCAAATGAACAGTGTCCTGAAAACTTCCAACCTTACATGTTATCCGCAACATTCCAAGCCCCTTCAAATGCGACCGCAATCCACACAGAGAATGAGTTATCATTCATCTAACGGTGTATCTCTTACCTTAATGCAAAATGTGTGTAATACCCCTACACTTTCTAGAAGTCGTTACAACGTCAGGATTAATCCCCGAGTCGAGTATTCGGATAGTAATACCTTACAGGCACCTGGTGGCAGAAGATGTTGACTACATCCCTTCACGTTTTGCGCAAGCTTCTCAAAGTGATTCAAAGTTTAGCTTGGGGAATTTGAGGGTTGAAATTGACCACGTATTCCGTGTTGTGGGGCACACGGCCACGCCTTATACACTTAACTTCAATTCTCAGGCTATTTACAGACGTCACATAAACTCTGAGCGTGGTTGCGGATTTATAGCTATAATCCTGTCTCATATGTTTACCATGCTAAACAAAGCGTCTAGAAGTTTCCGACTGGAAGCAATCGTAGAAAGAGCACAAAAACTAGCTACAGATTGCAATCTTGATTTTAACATGGGTCCTGAAGAGCTGACAAAGGTAGAACAGATGAAAGTTAGGATTGTCATGTTTGGTCTGGATCAAAATGGTAGAACAACTATGTATTTAAAAGCTGCGTGAGGGAACTTACAAAGCCTCTACTTGTTTTAGGGCTGGTGGGAGCAACTTCCCTTCTATAAAACGCATCAGGAACTTTACGTAAACTATGATAAAAGCCGAAAATATGGAAGACATCACGATTTGTGTAAGGGTTGTCTCGAGTTTGCGAATGATCTGTTGAAACATTGTAAGGATTGTCACATGGTTTGCGACCAGTGTAAGAGCCCTAGGTGTGAAAGTCTGGTAGTTGAAACTGAGAAGCGCGACTGTAATGCATGTAAGCGCATGTTTTTCAATAACATCTGTTTTGATTTCCATAAATCGATTGGCACGTGTAGGAAAATAAGGATTTAAGAGTGGTATGTTTCATACAATGGACAGTTGGGAAAAGTTTGAGCACAAATGCGATGAAATTTACTGTTCTGCATGTCATGAAAAATATAAGGCGGACGGTGTAAAGCATGTATGTTATATGAAAGATGCCAAGCCTAAAAATAAGCCCTGTATAACCGTGTATTATGACATAGAAACTTACACAAACACCCCCAAAAAAGCGATTATTCCACATTTACTCGTAAGTCAGATTATTTGTGACGAGTGCACGAACATTGAGTGCGATGAATGCCTCAAATGTGGTAAGCGGACAAACATTTTTAAGGTGTCTGCAGGAGATTCCCCCGTGAAACTCTTTGTAAACTATATCGTCAAACTGGCGGATCAGTTAAAAAAAATTATGGTGTATATTCTTGCCTATAACGCGGCAAAATTTGACATTCAGTTCCTTTATAAGGAGCTGCTTGAGCACGAATCACCAGAGATATTCACGGGTGATCCCTTGAAAAGAAGGAACAAACTTATTCAAATGCAGATAAGGGGAAATGTAGTTTAAAGACACCCTGCTGTTCACACCTTGTAAATTAGCCAGGTTACCCAAGGTGATGGGCGTAGACGCCGAAGTCTCAAAAGGGTACTTCCCTTAAACATTCCTCACTCAAGACATTTTAAATTATGCCGGTCCCCCCCCCCCTCCAAACATTACTTTAACTATAAATGTATGAGTGATAGTGAACGTGAAGATTTTGACCACTACTACAGCAGCTTTAATGAAGATAACCCTTACAATATAGCGTATGAATGTGAACGTTATTGTGTGAACGACGTACATGTACTTAGAGTATGCTTTCAAGCCTTTAGAAGTATGTACATAACCCGTTTCAACTGTAATCCACTACGAGCCGCAACCACGATCGTCTCATTATGTTTTACTGTATTCAAGAATAACTTCATGCCTAAAGACACGTTAGCTCACACACATACAACAGCAGGCCGGTGTATATAAAACACGCTCGCAATACGGGGAAAGTTGCGTTAAGATCAATGGCCGTGTTTTCTGGGTGGAGGGATTAAGTGAGGACCCAACCACTGGTGAGAAATGTGTGTACTCCTTTAACGGCTGCTGCTGGCATGGATGTCCACGTCCTGAATGCGCCGTGTGACGCCTCAGTAAATATATAAATAAACCGTTGCGGAACTCGACGCCGTATTTAAATTGATGGTACCGCTATTAACATTCTATATATATATATA
>JAJOZX010005686.1:0-102500 GCA_023014485.1 Bathynomus jamesi | reverse complement strand
AAATAAAATAAAAATTTACAGGAATTTCAAATCGCTTGGGCTTAATTTTTGGGCTTAACCAGAATGAGATCTGGTACTGATAAAGGTTCCGCCCAGTTACGTCACATAAAATAACAGATCAAATTTTTCTAAATATAAAGTTAATCGTTACGTAAAAATACTAAGAATTCTATCCAATACAATTCCCTATTTAAATTACACCCAAAATACAGGACAAAATAATTGTTCATTTTGCCTTAACTATATATGAATAGTGAGATGCATAATTAATATCCTTGCCATAATTTAAATTCTCTTTAACTGTTAATTGATTGTTCGTTACATTCACAAAACCCATTTAAATTGTTAATTGACACACGCATAATCCGATGTGTGTGTGTGTATACACACACACACACACACACACACACACACACACACACACGAAACCAAAAAATCCTATATGCTTTCAAAAATAAAAAGAGATTAATTTTAAATTTTAAGATACTTTGTGTCATTTGTGAAATATGACTCTTTTCTTTTAATACATGGGTGTATAAACTGGATATGCGTATTCAAAGGGGATACGTGTTCAAAGGGGAGCGAAATAATGGTGAATATCACTCGCATTTCGGCGCTAAACAAAGAGAATTCCTTACATGAATTATCCATTAAACTTTGTATGATACAGAATATTCATCAACAATACTTTGAATATTTTAGTACTTGGACTTCAAATGTATAGATCCCTGTCAGATAATATTCCCGCAAAACACTGACTATTTTGCGTATAGAAATGGTTTTTAGATTTTGCTTATAAAGGATAATTTTAATGTAAACTGAACATATAATATTATTTAAAAACGTATGACAAATTGAAATGGTTTTCGTGGCGTGGCTTGAAATAAGGAGTGTACCAAAATTCTTTACCAGTTTGGTAGAAGGAAAAATATTTTCATCGATTTAAAAAATTGGTAACCTCAATAACGACCAATATTCGTATCTCGTGCTTCCAACACCAATTTAACACGGTTTTCACAACGCGGGAGTCGACCAAACAACTTTTCGTCATTTCGATGCTTCGCAAAGTCTCTGAGAATTCTGACCAACGTTTCATCTTGAATTTCGGTCTTGGCCTCTTCGAATATCGCAGAAAGCTACTTTATCTCATTGTTTGCCAATTGCACCTAGATTTTCGGACGGTTTTAAATCGGGTGATGGGACATCGTCCTAGTTTAACTTATCAAAAATTGCTAAATTGAAGTCATCTGTCAAAACTACAGAAAAATCCTCAAAAAACCGTAAAGAATTTTATTACACTTCTTAGAAAAGAAACTTCGCTAGTTGACAGGCTGGTCGTCAATTTCATAATTCATCATGAAAGGCGATACTCTGAAATCATTATAATTATGAAGAAATTTGCCTTCTTTAATTATACTGAGTTGAGGAGTGTTCTTTGCAACATATTTTAAGTCAGGGAAATAGTGGTATTAGCAAATTAACATCATTATGTACGTTTTTAACAATTCAGTCTAAGTAGTGTACATTTCATTAACCCTTTAAAAAAAATAAATGACTATGTTCTCAATAGAATTTACTGGGAAAGGTGGCGACAAAAATTTATTCCGCGATCCAATGGGCGGATTCATTTGTTTACCTGCATTTCGTCCATTTTAGGGATAAAAAACCTTCTGCGTGAAAATGAGTCATGTAAATACAGTCTTTAAATTAATCATCTGGTTAATATTAAGTTTCTCAGAGACCAAATTAAAGAAGGTTAGGTAGGTGATCGTTTTATACTGTAACAAATTTCGACTTTGTCAAAAAAAAATGGTCTCCGCGAAACTTAATATTTACCAGTTATTTAATTTTTGTTGCAAGAACTTATTATAAAGCCATTATTATAAAGCAAATTATGATTTACAGTAAACGAGCAAATTCAAAGGACATACAAAAATATTTTTCTACAGAAACGAAATATGCTTTTCCAGTCCTTTTGAACTATAATCCCTGTTGTGTGTACTCATAGTTTTTATGGTGCACTAAATGTCTTTTCTATATTATGGAAGGATTAGAGAAGACTTATTTACTTAGAGGGTATATACACCCTTTTTTTCTGTTTTATTTTTTATTTCGGACCGCAAGTTTTTGAAAGAGTATAAATTCTTTTTGGAGGAAATGCGTCCTTTTCCTAATCCTATAGTTTTATCCATTTTACGAAGACAGTTAGTTTAATCTTAGAAGAAAAGAACGAACGAGCCAATATTTTAAGAGAATTTTATTATGGAACTTAATTCGGATATAAACACTTTTCACATAAATTCAGTTTATGCTAAGTATATACAAAAATTTACATAGATTAATTATTATTTACCGTCTTTTAAAATCACCACAACACATCGATGTACTCAAATTAGGAGACAGGGATATACTGTAGATTGTCACTATAAATTTTTATGCATCGTCTATAAATGCCTTCTTTGCGCGTTTGGCATAAACAGCACACTCGATGTAAAGCATTTAAAGCGTAGTGGGTCATTCCCCTTTGATGAAAGGCTTTAAAAATAATTCTTAAATTATAAGGCATGGTCATTATTACGTGTTGCTCTAAATAGTGACACAAGATCCCTTGAATCAAGTTACTGTAATTGCTATAATTTCATGTAAGGTCATTTTTGTCACATCTAAACAAAAACTTTAAAAAGTTGGACTATATGTCACTCATCAAAGCATAATACTTTATAATATAAAAGTATGTTCAAATCTCGGTTTCTTTCTCGTTTTCCTAAGAACATTTGAGACCATCCTAAGAAGAATGGCTAAGCGACAAAAGTTAAAAACACAAAAACGCAGTTAAAGTTGTACTAATTTGAAAGTGCCATAACTTTTGAACTTTTGAAGATATTTCGTCGAAATATGATCACTTTCAAATTGGCCCAACTTTAACTGCGTTTTCTGACGTTTTTTACTTTTGTCTCTTAGCCACTTCTTCCTAGGAAGGTCTCATATACGAACTATATATATAAAAAAACGGTATTGTTGTGTCGTCTCTTCCAGTCCACAGAATCTATGAGTATAAGCGACGTGAAGATACTGAGGCCAGAGGTTCGAATCTCAATGATGCTGTTGATAATAAAAATACAGGCGTTAGAACACTAGGCTGCATTAGTTGGCTTGAACGCAGTGCCAATTTCTGGCCCTCTTGATTTGTTATTATTACTGTTGTTGGCTCGAACAAGATGAGGGAGGTCATGTCTGCGTCTGTCCCTAGCGTTATCTCCATATGTCCCGACGGTGGAAGACTGCCCTTGCCCTCTTCGTAATGACGACACCCACCTTAACTACGGTTATTTGATGGAGAAAGACTCTCAGCTCTACTGTGAAGACTGTACTGTTCCCTTGACTGTGCGACATTTGCTGGATGAGTGTCCCAGTCTTGGAGACTTAAGATGGTGTCATCTCATCTCTCACAGCATTATAGGGGACACAGTACCTATACACCTTAAACCTGTCCTTTCTGTCTTCTTTAAAGTTGAGAGTATAAATGAGCAAATAATAACGTACTTTAAAAATATGCACTGTTAGTAAATCAAAAGTAGGTAGAAAGTACAGCAAATAGTTCGCTTTTGGACTAGAAGGGTCCTCTAAAATTCAGTAAAAAAAAACAAAAAAAAAACCCAGAAACTACACTTTTAAAGATTAAAGAAAACCTCTTCCATTACTTTTGATATACTTTCAACTTACTAAAACTACTCTTTAACTATATTTTCAGAGTACATCTGGACTCGTCATACTTTTCTTTTTAAAGTAGACACAGCGGACAGGATTTAGAGAGTATATACCCATTTCTTCAGTGCTTGGGGCAGGGGAGTGCTACCCCGGCAGTGTGGTTTTTAATTTTGTTGAGAATGCTGCGGCCTTCTCTGTCATTTCTAATTCTTTTAACCCTCAATTTTTTACTTGGTCTTATTTTCTCTTCATTGTCGAGTTTATTGTCGAAAGGACTCATTCTTCATCCCTTCGTTTGTCATCCGTCTTATATAGTTTTATGTTATTCAGTTTTTAGCCTTTACTGACTTTTTGCATGTATTCGGCGTCAATGACGTCACTGTTGCGACGCCAGAGGGATTACGTCCAGTCTAACTCCTCGTCCTAAAAAAAAAAAAGGTAGGAAAAAAGTCTGAAACAAATAACTGACCAATAATTTTGATAATAACATGGTCTACGTCGTAGCCAATGTCGTAACACCGTTTCCCGTTGATCAGCGAAGTTAAGCGACATTGGGTCTGGGTAGGAGTTGGATGAGAGACCGTCCTCCGCGTCCAGATTATGTAGCGACCCGTGGTATCCCACGTAAAACTGTAGGTCCCCTCCGGCATATGACCTTAGATGTTGCGAAGGAGGTTAAACAAATCCAATAATAATTATTATGATAATAACAAGATATAAAATAAATGAAATAAGCTAAAAACAGAAGACTAAATTACGTTTTAAAAAATCGTTTTTTATAGTTTTAACTTTTAATTTTCAGAATGTTCTTAAACCACTTCTTTCGACGTACTGGAAATATATCTTCTTTACAATGCACACCGTTGTCTTCCGTTGGCCGAGACTGAGTAGCCACTTTTCATCTTCTGCCCTTACTCAATCTAATCTGGCATCAATAAATCAGAGGCTTGGCACCAATTCAGAGTTGAGCAGAAGCTTAAAACTCAAAGCTTGAGTGATTATCTGTTGGAAAAATTTGAGACGTTACTTATTAACGGAACATAATTCACTAATGGAAATTGTAAAACATATTGTATTAATTGTTAATATGATAAAAAAAATATGCAAAATAAGATCAAAACTTATTGTATTTACGTCACTGCAGCTTCATTAATTTTAAATGAAAGGTTCCACCATATAAGAGTATATTATTATTTACGATATAATTATACTGGAAGGAATTTACAATAACATTGTTATACACACACACACACACACACACACACACACACACATATATATATATATATATATATATATATATATATATATATATATATATATATATATATATATATACTAGAGGCACTCAATATATTTTGCCCCACCCTTTTTTCTTAACTAAATAATAGGCCATGGGGTTGAAATGTCTTTTGGGGCGTAAGTTTGAACTTTCTGCGCTTCACAACCGGATTTTTTCAGTTTGAACCTCCCCTCCTTGTATAAAACAGCCTTTAAACGCCCTTGTATAAAACCGATGGTTAAAGCAGTTTCGAAAATGGCGTCGTAAACATCTGGACTCGTCATACTTTTCTTTTTAAAGTAGACACAGCGGACAGGATTTAGAGCAGTGCTCTTCAACCTGGCGGTACCGCCCACTAGTGGCTCAAGGATTTCATTAATCTAAAGGTAATTGCAATTAATTTTATTGTTTTATGCAGGGTATATAACTTTTAGTTTGAGTTTTTGCATTTTTAATTTTGGTGGGCGATACGGAGATTCAAAAGTTACAAAAGTGGGCGGTAAGCATAAAAAGGTTGAAGAGCACTGATTTAGAGTATATACCCATTTCTTCAGTGCTTGGGGCAGGGGAGTGCTACCCCGGCAGTGTGGTTTTTAATTTTGTTGAGAATGCTGCGGCCTTCTCTGTCATTTCTAATTCGATACGAGACAGAAGGGGGTGACTTCCTTTCACGAATTGTGACTGGGGATGAGACTTGGGTACACCACTTTGAACCTGAAACAAAACGCCAAATCCATGGAGTGGCATCACGCAGACTCCCTACGCAAGAAAAAGTTCAAAATGGCTCCCTCTGCAGTAAAAGTTATAGCCACCATCTTCTGGGACATGAAAGTGGTGATTCTGGTGGACATTATGAAGAAAGGACAAACAGTCAACTCAGAGGCATATATTGCTACCCTACAGAGACTCTAGAGACATATATAGCGATTCGACCGGAGAGGAAACTGGAAGACGTCCTTCTTTTGCACGATAACGCAAGACCACATAACAACTTGCAAACAAGAGAGGCCATCACAAAAATGTGCTTGACTGTGTTACCCCACCCTCCATACAGCCCCGATCTGGCACCTTCAGACTTCCATTTGTTTGGGCCAATGAAGGATGCTATTCGTGGAAGAAAGTTTAAGAGTGACGATGAGGTTGTTGCGGAGGTTAAGAGGTAGCTCCAACGGAACCCAGCGGACTTTTACCAGCAAGGGATAAAGGCCCTTGTTTCGAGGTTGAGGAAAGCCGTAGAAAAGGATGGAGACTATGTGGAAAAATTAAAACTTGTAAGAAAGGTATGTAAAAAAGGTGGGGCAAAATATATTGAATGATCCTCGTGTGTATGTGTGTATATATGTGTGTGTGTGTGTGTGTGTGTGTGTGTGCGCGCGCGCGCGCGCGTCTGTGTGTGTATAGCAATTTTATTGTAAACTCCCTCCAGTATAAATTCCTTCTTCACCCTGTATATATATATATATATATATATATATAATTAGTGGTGGACCGGATGTCACTTTTTCAACATCTGCGGATACGGATGCGGATATTTAGTTAATCTATCAATATAATATAGAATTATGAATATATGACATAATTTTTCAAATTTCGTGATATTACTGCCTGATATGGCAGGCAATGCATAAGAATTAAAATTAATATTAATGTTTTCATTATGATAAAAATAATAACTTTCTCAAGAGTTTCAGCCACAGAAAATTCAATGAAACAAGTTTCATTCAATTTTCTGTGTTACCAGCTATTTATATTTTGAGGTTTATATATTTCTTTGTTCATTAATAACACTAGGGAACAACATTTTTGTTTCTTGAAAACTATTTGGTGTTTCTTATAGAACTTTTGATGCTGATTCCAAATATGGTTTCAGAGGTTTTCTATCACCCATAGTTTTCGAGAAAATAATATTTCCATTTACTCAGAGTTTTCCCAAAATATTAGTTAAAATTAAGTGTACTAATTTAATTTTACTTTCTTTTTTTTCCAGGTTAACTACATTTGATAGTATTTTTTGCATTAAAAAATATAGCTATTTAAACAAACAGATTTTTAATAAAAAGAAAGAAATTTTTTTCAAGTTTTGCTCAAATTTTAAAATTTTTCATAGTAGAAAAAATTGGTTTTTCATTCCAAAAAGTTTTCCGTGATTTCAATAATTTTCCGCCAGCATGAATCGAAACTGTATTAATCCCAGAGATACATTTTGTTACGTATGTGGAGAACTGACCATAATGGCACAGAGGAAGACGATGACCCCTCTCGTGAAGAAGGCTTACGAACTTTATTTTGGATGTAAGGTAGGCGACCAAGACAAATCCTGGGCACCTCATATCTCATGCATTTCCTGTGCCGTCACTCTTAGGGGTTGGATTAAAGGTACCCGCAAATCTATGCCATTTGCCATACCAATGATTTGGAGAGAGCCCAAGGATCACCTAACGGATTGCTATTTTTGTATGACTAACGTTTCAGGATTCTCTGCCAAAAAAAACATAAAATTCAATACTCAAATCTTGCATCTGCCATGAGACCAGTACTGACGATGATAACCCAATTCCAACTCCCCAAAGTCATGGACACTGGATGAAGAGTCTGAAGTTGAACCAATGGAAATTGATGACACTAAAGATACAGACTTTCAGCAACCTGAATCAAATAAACCACGTATGATAACGCAGGTTATGCTGAATGATCTCGTGAGAGATTTGGACCTTCCGAAAAGAAAGCGGAATTATTGGGCTCCAGGTTACGTGAATGGAATTTGCTGGCAAAAGATACAAGCATATCGGCGTTCCGCACTCGCCAAAAAGATCTGAAGCAGTATTTCTCCTCGTCAGGTGGTTTATGTTACTGTAATAATGTAAATGGACTGCTGTTAGCTCTCGGTCATGAGCACAAATCTGAAGATTGGCGTTTATTTATTGACTCTTCGAAGCTAAGCCTCAAGGTTGTACTACTTCACAATGGAAATAAATACCCTTCCATTCCTGTAGGGCACGCTGTCCACATGAAGGAATCTTACGAAAATATGAAACTCATCCTTCAGCAGATTAATTATGACCAGTTTCGTTGGTATATATGTGGGGATTTAAAAGTCGTCGCGCTTCTTCTGGGAATGCAGCTCGGTTATACGAAGTTCTGCTGCTTCCTTTGTGAATGGGACAGCAGAGCCAGAGATTCGCATTATTTTGTAAAGGATTGGCCACTTCGTCAAAAATGTATCCCAGGACTGAAGAATGTGTCTCATGAACCCTTAGTTGACCCCAAGAAAATATACTTACCGCCACTTCACATCAAACTTGACATCATGAAAACTTTTGTCAAAGCAATGAACAAGGAAGATGAGGCATTCAAATATTTGAAGAAAAAGTTTTCACGACTTAGCGATGCAAAGATAAAAGAAAGGATCTTTGTTGGTCCCCAAATCAGAGAGCTCATGAGAGATCAAAAGTTTGATGATGCCTTGAGAGGAAAAGAAAAAGTGGCATGGGAGGCCATGAAGAATGTTGTCACAAATTTTCTAGGGAACATCAAAGCCTCTAACTATGAAAAAATAGTGCAGGACATTATTGAAGTATATAGGTTATTGGGATGTAATATGTCACTAACAAATCCATTTCTTGCACTCCCATTTAGATTTCTTCCCTGAAAACCTCGGCGACGTAAGCGATGAGCATGGAACAGGTTCCACCAAGATATAGCTACTATGGAGAAACGCTACCAAGGGAGGTGGGATCCGGCAATGTTAGCTGATTACTGCTGGACATTGATGCGCGCGAAACTCCTAATGAAAACTACAAGAGAAAATCAGTGACAAAGAAGTTTAAGAAGAATATTTTAATGCCAATCTGCCACTAATATAATTTTTTATGAAGTATTTTTACTAACTTCCATACACTTTTTGAATAAATATTAAAATACAAATTTCTCAGTAACCTTGGGTGATAGAGAAATTCTACGGCTATATTCGGAATCAGCGGAAAAACTCCTATAAGACCGACCTGTTCACGTCCAAGAAACAAAAAAAAAGTTAAAATTTGTTCCCGTGTAATTAATACTTTACATGAAATGTGCATGACTGGGCCTTATAAGCTACTTTATAAGCTAATTTAATTGTAAATTGCATAATTTATTAGAGGTAATATCCGCATAACATCCGCACTCAGAAGTGCGGATGCGGATATCCAGTCCACCACTAATATATATATATATATATGATTCATAAATGTGTTTCATAAATTGCAGGGTGTATTCGTGAGACAAAAGTAAAGAAAAAACCATATAAACATAGGTCGAGAAACCCGTAGGTTTCGAGCTAAGCACGCGACAGAAATAAATGCAAAAAACTTCACTTTTTTCTACGTGAAGGTCAAAATATGATAATAAAATCCCACTCTAATAGACAGAATTTATTTCCACAACAGTTTCGATGCCCAGTGGCATCATCTTCCTGAAGAGGATGCCAGCGGGCATCGAAACTGTTGTGGAAATAAACTCTCTCTATTAGAATGGGTTTTTATTATCAACGCGACAGTAAAATGAAACTCTTAAAGATTTTTTACATTTTATGCATATACACAGTGTGATATATTTGCTTCATTAAAGTAAATGTTCGAAATTCTTTCCTACTTCTTGAATGCATGCCTCAGCACGTCCCACCAGTGATTGTCTGACACTCAAAATTCCTGAAGTATTGCGGATCGTTTCGCAATTGTCTCGAACTCGTTGCCACAATTCATCACGTGCTCGGACTTCTGTAACATAAGCTAGGATTTTAAATGATCCCCCCAAGTAATAATCAAAAGGATTTAAATTTGGTGACCGAGATGGCTACGGAATAGGACTACCGCGCCCTATCCACCTGTAAGTATACACAGCATCGAGATATTCGCTTTAGGATCTTCATTTTTCTGTTGCGTGCTATAGCTCGAAACCTACAGGTTTCTCGACCTTTGTTCATATGGTTATCACCACGTCTAAAATATTGTCACCGCGCTTTGGTTCAGTAACCATCTGTCGTAAAAAATTATCTTCCATGAACTCAATCAGTCTCAAACCCTCATCATTACCAGTAAAAGTCTCGTAATTAACGTTAGGGCAGTTAAAGTCTCCGACAACTATACTATCCGATTACTAATAAAGTTCCGGATCTTTTAAACTAGTTCCCCGCCCCCCCAACATACTCTTTTCAACAATCACCACCACAATGTTGATCTTTTCAACTATATCCCCCACAAAGTTTAAACTTTGGAAATTAACCAAAATAAGATAAGAAAACAATAACAACAAATTTATTATTTATTGCAAACATATAATAAATAGAGAACCATTATTTGCATAGGATAAAATTTTAATGCCCGATTAGATCAACTGTACGCTCTTGACGATTAGTTAGGTTTAGTCGTGATATTTTCATTAGTTTTAACGAAAATATCACGATAAAACCTAACCAATCGTCAAAGGCGTACAGTTGACCTAACCCGGCATTCAATGAACCAAACGGGTATTCAGTTGACCAAACCGGGCATTCAATTAACCTAATATGAAAATTATTTCACGAAAGTAACACGTGAAAAATATTTATGGTGAATAAAACCACGAAGGAAAGGAAACAGAATGGTACTCAAGCGCTTTCGTCTAATGACATCCTCAGGAACACTGAAGTAAATAAAGAGTTCGAGACTATATATAGGTCACAAAAAAAAAATATATATATAATAAATATAGAAATAAAAATTGTGGGGGATACAAATTTGTAAGGAAAACTACCAATTTTAGCACTTTGCCCTTCTTGTCTAAATCCGTTCTGAACGAATTCAACACAAGATCAAATGGATTGTTTACAAACAATTTTGTAGATAATGCCTGAATGATATATAGGTCACAAAAAATAAAAACAAAAAATATAAAAATAAAAATTGTAAGAGGAGCATACAAATTTATAAGGAAAAACTACCAAAGTTTTAGCACTCTGCCCTTCTTGTCTAAATCTGTTCTGAACGAATTCAAAACAAAAGGATCAAGTTGAAAAAGACCTTGGCTCATGTTAAAGTTATTTGTAAGTTGGATAATAGCAGACTCAAGAATATTTCTATCAACAATGTTGCTAGAGTGAAACAAAACTGAAGCATTATTCCAATCAATACAGTGGGATAACTCTGACAAATGGACAAAAAGGGCACTGGACAACTGTCCCGTTCTAACGGAATATTGATGCTGTTTTACACGCGTGTGCAAATCCTTTCCCGTCTGACCAATGTAAAAGGAATCACATTGGTTACAACCAATCTTATAGATAATGCCTGAATTATTGGTAGGGCTATTTTTTACTATGATATTTTTCACAATATTGTTATATGAAAATACTACATTAATATCCAAAAGTTTAAATACGTTAGCAATGCCTAAAAAGCCCAGGAAAAATGGAAGTACTAAAATATTCTTTGACAACGTGCGAGTGTTATTATTCACACGATAGAAGGTTCGTTTTGCCTTGTTAAGACAAGATTCCATAAACGCAGGTGGGTAGCACAGATCACTTCCAATACCGTTGATTTTTTCCAGTTCGGCATCGATGTATTCCGGATTGGCGAACCTAAGAGCGCGGAGAAACATTGAAGAAAATATGGCCTTCTTAATGGGGGTGTCATGTCCAGAGTAAAAGTGTACGCAGGACAAATTGTTTGTTTTTTCCGATAGATACTAAACTTAAAACCTGGGCTTTCCCTATGTACACGCACATCCAAAAACGGGATTGGGTTGTCTTGTTCCACTTCTAAAGTAAATTTAATAGAGGGGACTTGATCATTTAACTGGATCGATTGAACACTGCACTAAAAGAAAAGAGACCTTCTTTGGTTAATCGGAAAGGAATTGTGTTCCACCACGACAACGCACGTCCTCATACCGCTCGGATCACTTCTGCAAAAATTGAGGAGCTTGGGTGGGAAAAACTTCCACATCCTCCATATTCTCCAGACCTTGCGCCTTCAGATTATCATCTCCTCAGGAGTCTGCAAAACTATCTTGACGAGAAACAGTATACTTCTTTAGATGACCTGCACACCAGTCTTTGTACGTTTTTTGTCTCAAAACCGCCTGAGTTTTATAAACATGGCATTGAAAAGCTTGTAGGACGTTGGCAGAGTGTCACTGATTCCGATGGAAAATATATACTAGATTAAAAAGTTTCAGTTGAGCTTTTTTTTTGTCCTTCAAATTCCGATCTAAAAAACGACATTACTTATGGGATGACCTGATATATATATATATATATATATATATATATTTTTTTTTTTGTACCTATATATAGTCTCGAACTCTATTTACTTCAGTGTTCCTGAGGATGTCATTAGACGAAAGCGCTTGAGCACCATTCTGTGTTTCCTCTCCTTCGTGGTTTTATTCTTCATATATATATATATATATATATATATATATATATATATATATCGAAACCTACGGCAAAATTATTGAATGCCTGGTTAGGTTAATTGAATGCCCAGTTAGGTCAACTGTGCGCCCTTGACGATTGGTTAGGTTAAGTCGTGATTGTTTCGTTAAAACGCGGAATATTTTTGCTACCCGCACGAAGAGTAGCAAAAATAACTGAATGCCCGGTTAGGTTAATTGAATGCTCGGTTAGGTCAAGTGAGTATCCGGTTAGGTTCATTGAATGCCCGGTTAGGCCAACTTTACGCCCTTGACGATTGGTTAGGTTTAGTCGTCATGTTTTCGTTAAAACTAACGAAAATATCAGGACTAACCTAACCAATCGTCAAGGGCGTACAGTTGACCTAACTGGGCATTCAAATTTTATCCTATGTAAATAATGATTTCCGGAAATATGATAGAATATAATAGAATTTTCAAGATATATATATCTTATATGCATATCTTAAAAATTCTATTTTGTAAATAAGATAAGTAAAACCTGTTAAATTATCTCCCCCTTAATATTGACCTTTTAAACTATGTCCCCCCTCTCTGAAGCTGGGGGGGGAAGTAGTTTAAAAGATCCAAAGTTACTAAGAAGTGTATAGAATCTAGTATAGGCATCGAGGGGTTGAACGGGAGGTCTATAAACAACAAAGAAATTAAAGCTAATACTATGCGCCCTAACTTCAACGCATATCGCATTAATTGCTGCCGGAAAATATATCTTAACCTCGATAGTCCTAAATGAATTACGAATGTACAACAAAACGCTGCCACCAATCCTATGTAACCTATCATTAGTAAAAAAGTTTAAAACCTGCTATATCAAGTTTCCCCAACAATTCCCGAGTTATTGTATTTATCCAAGTTTCGGTTATAG
Source organism: Bathynomus jamesi (assembly GCA_023014485.1). NCBI lineage: Eukaryota > Metazoa > Arthropoda > Malacostraca > Isopoda > Cirolanidae > Bathynomus > Bathynomus jamesi. The sequence goes on along the minus strand of JAJOZX010005686.1, from coordinate 89,193 downwards.
CAACTATATCGTAGTTCCCCGAATAAATTATCGCCTTAAATAAGTTCAATTTATTTCTAATACTACGTGCATTACAATAAAAGACGTTTAAATTATTTTTTACCACGGATCGGCGTTTTAAACTAGTTTTCACTTCGGGCTGGTGTTTCTCGGACCCACAACGTTTAAAGAGGGCTTTGACCTACACAGCTTTCGAACGTTCTCATCGATTAACCTACCTAGCCTAGCATTCCGTATTTCATTGAAATGCACCCCATCTTTTATAAAAAGGCTAGGATCACTAAATTCTGACCACAGCTTTACGAAGGGTACATTTTCCTGAGCACAAATCTCTTCTAGTTGTGTTCAAAAATATTGTTTTTGACGTAATCTTAAAATTTAACCGTGCCTGGAGGTAATACCTAGAACTAAAGACCTATCTGACCTTGCCTTCAGGGACCTAATTAACCCCCTGTATCTCTCCAAAAGGTCAGGCACTCTCGTATCGGGCCTATACGGGTAGAATGTAATTGAAATGTCGCAAAGGGGGTGGAGGTAATGTCGCAAAGGGGGTGGGGGTAATATTGCAAAGGGGTGAGGTAATGTTGCAAAAGGGAGTGGGGTTATGCAACAACGGGGAAGGGGTGGGGGTAATGGGGGAGGGGGTTATGCCATAAGGGAGTAGGGGGAAACCACCAAGTTGCATGAAGGGGGGAGCTTTGGGTGAGGTGGGCGGCCCCACCCCCAAAGGGGTATCCTAACCTAAGAAAGTAAGAAGAGAAGAAAAGAACACATGTTTTCGCCTGGCTCGCCAGACGCATAATGAGAGCTCAGGATACCAACATCTTTTATATAGAAGGTCGGGAGTTGCCAGAGAGCACTATTTATTTTAATTATTTATATATGGATGGGTTGCCAGAGAGAACTATTTATTTATTTATATATATATATATATGGAGGGGTTGCCAGATGTTTATTTTAATTATTTATATATATATGGAGGGGTTGCCATCGAGCACTATTTATTTTAATTATTTATATATGGAGGGGTTGCCAGCGAGCACTATTTATTTTAATTATTTATATATATGGAGGGGTTGCCAGATGTTTAATTTATTTATTTATAAAGGCTTTATTCAACATTTCAATTGCCATCAAGGACTTCCTTTTGAAACTCAAAGAGCGTCATACTTTTTTCCTGGAAACATTCCTGTTTGCTCCTTTCTTTGTAATAAAATGAATAATGGATTTCGTCAACCAGTGAGTTTTCCTTCTTATAGTATTCAAGATGGGAGTTTTGTCGCACTTTAAACCCTGGTGATACAGTACTTTTCCATCTTACAAACATGGTCTGCTCTGTATACCAGAATGCAAGTATCCTAAGTATATATTTAGGAACCCCTCGACACAAGAGTTTCTTGAAAAGTATGTGATGGTTACCTCTATCAATTGCTTTTGATGCACCCAAAAAACAGGAATATACAGTGCTACTTGACATCTTGTACTTTCGGATGGCTTCCTTTAGCATATAAATACACATGTCAGTACCATGTTTCACCCTAAAGCCAAACTGATTGTCATAAGTCTGCAAGTAAGTACTTATCTTATTATAAATGACATATTCTAATACCTTAGAAACTATACTGGCAAGTGCTATTGATCTATAATTATTCTTATCACAGCTACTAGCACCCTTATTTTTAACAACTGGCAATAAGTTAAATCTAATATAGAGATATTGCAAGAAAACCCTACTGATAACCTTTTTCCTATGAACCAACCAGATTTAACGTCAAATACGTCATGTACCGATTTATCTGATAGTTGTATAATCTTTCGTATATCCGTCAAATATGAATAATTCAGAAGTTTCGGAACAGTGTAATATACCTTCATTAGTTAAATCCAGTTCATTGTCAGCACAAGGAAAATGGTGTCCCAAAAATTCTGAGTAATCATAACATTGTTTGCAATGATGAATGTGACTTTGAAAGTGATGATAGAAATAGTGTTGACAAAATTGAAGAAGAGTTAAAAATCGTGAACCAAAAGTGGAATGATGAAATTGAAAAAGATTGGGTTGTAAATACGCAACCAAAAGTTAAATTCTGTGATAATGTTCGAACTTATCCCGTTGTCGATTGCTGTAGAAGGAGTCCTTGGGAAGGGTGCGCTCAGGACAGAATAAGATTTCACAGGCGAATTGAAGAAACTGAATCTAGTTTAAACCCTGTATTAAATCCTGAACATCGACGGAAAGTATTTAATAGATTGCAATCTTTAGAATGATTTCTTTTCATTTATTTTTGTGATATTTTAAATAATCCACTTTTTTTCTCTACCTATTGGACTCCATTGAATGAAGCTTATAAATGTTTTGGAATTTATTATCGCTGAAGCAAACTACTTTAGTAATTCCATTTGTGTACATTTACATTATTTTAGATTAGTTAAAAATTTATTTTTTCACAAAAAGTATGCTAGTTTTTAAGAATTTTAATCACCGTTGTACATTTGCGGAAAAAGTTCGTCAGAAACAAATAGCATTTGAAGCCAAAAGGCTCTCTACCAACTCACATTCCGCTCGTTACGTCTCCTCTTGATTTTACTCTCTCCACGTAACGCAATCCTCATCGATTCCTTCCTGCAATAAAGAACATCACTGCTGTAGGCGTCCCGTTGGCCTTTTCACAACAATCTCTACCGGCTCTCTGCACATCTTCCTTCATCTAGGGTCTACAGTCTACATGGTCAACCTTCAAGTATCTCTTCCGTCTCCAGAGGTATCCATCATTTGCGGTAAGATTCTTCTGACTCGTCTTAAGCAATCCATACTAAGCCTACACGGAGTAATTGTGCGCCTCGTTTAGGCTATACCCAAAAGTGTACGCAAGCAACCGAAAAATAACTTTCTCATTAAAACTAAGTAGGCTTAGTTCAAGTGTCATTCCAATACCGTAATTTTGTATCACCCTGTTAGTGTGATCATTCGTATAATTATTAACGTGCAACTTTTTGTTTATGTGCTCTTTAATGCATGTCATTCTTGACGGCCTAATCCATTTATTGTACCTGCCATACGGGCATTATTTCAACTGTCACTAGGCTCACATATTTATTATTCTGTTTTCACTTTTGCATATCATTATTAGCCTATCTAAATTAGTGTTTATCATCATTGTAATAACTTAACAATTAGGCTGTATAACCATTTCTTATTGCTAATATTCAGCCATCTTTAGCATAGTGTAAATGCTGTTATATAATTGTTAATCATCATAAATACCTGCATTAAAATGTTAATCGCTGCGAACAAATAACTGATTCATTTTCTTAAACACAAAACAACAAGGTAATTTCTCTAACCTTATTAATATTGTTTTGCTTGGTGTGTAAGCCAAGCTGGTGAACCCTAATCATTCATTCGAATATTAGCATTCATAAATTATAGTAAGCCTACTTTCTTAGCCACATCAAACCGGTGATCCGTAAGCCACTATAAACTGGTGTTTCTCGAGTAACTATAAATTGGTTAACAATCAATCACTTAACAAGCAATCATTCTCATTCAATTAACCATTATCATTATTATAGTGCCAACTTTACGCTATAAACCGGTAACATCAAAGTGGTGGTGTTTCTATGTCCTTGAACACCACTTGTGTTTTCCGCTTCCTGATGATTCTAAGATGTTTGCAGACAGCGAAGAGGAAAGAATTTCAATGTCTATTTCTTTGTCTGTTTCTTTGTCTGTTCTCTACATATATATAAATATATATTTATTTATTTCTCGCCGAACTTTTTATTGCTGCAATTTTACCTTTCATTTGAAATTATGTAAGTTTCCAGCTTATGTATAATATACCCTCTCTTGTTTTTAATAAAAATAGTGTACATTTTTCAAAATAAAACTAAAATGAATAGTGATTTTGGCTTATTTTGATATTATATATATATATATATATATATATATATATATATATATATGTAAAAAATGAACAATGAATAATCCATATTCATTTTTACATAAGAACCAAAATCGCTTAACGCGAGTTTGGATAATAATTTTACTTGTAGCTTCCTATTTTTGTTCGTGTCACAACCCTACGATCTACCCTTTCTATGGTTTAGTCGTATCCATTTTCCATTTGTTATAGAAGTTATTATAATTAATTATGAATTGTCTTGCATCTCACCCTCGACCCTAGATTATGCATACACATTGCATATAACAGGATTGGAACCCGTAGTTGTACTTCTTAGTCATTACTACCCACTCTTTGTCTCTAATTCGTCCTTGTAAATCTTCCTAATAATGATTTGTACTATACGTAAAAATTCAATAACTATGACGTCACATTTTCCCGTCATTTATTTCCCTTCATCATATATCTAGTATTCAATGTATGAAAATTCTTTAACATCATACTAAGGACTAAACACTCTATAGAAGTCATTATTTATATGTTATGTAGTATAAATATAACTATTATTCGACCATATCTCCCGCCCCCATACGTCCATATCTTATCTTGATCATTATCGTATGTCAATTTTATTAAATATTAATTTTTTCTCGTGAAATGCAAAACTTCATGCCTTCGTTCGAAAACGCAAAAATACGTTCTCGTATTATTTTTTTCATTTTTATTTTTTTATTTTTAAGTGCGTTCACCCCTCCCAAGATATTCGAAAATGCTTAGTTGTTATCAAATTCCGCTCACTACGACAGAATCGAACGCTTCTAAGATAAATACCTCCGTTCGCTCTGATTTCAAATTTATAACATATTATAACATATTATTTCATAAATAAATTATCTCGTATGTGCTCATGTACTTGTGTTGTACTAATAACCATATAGTATAACCATATAGTATAACCATATAGTATAACCATCTAGTATAACCATCTAGTATAACCATATATTATAACCATATATAAATATATAAAAACACTAAGAATGGTAAACGACGTAATGTACTTTAATGAAACTGTAATTAATAATAACTTGTAATGTACTTCAATGAAACTGTAATTAAATGTAATGATTTAATTTATAATGTAAGAATGTACTTTAATAGAACTGTAATGGACAATCATAAGCGAATGTGAAGTAATCCATAATTGTAATCGTAATTGTAATGAACCAAAATTAATACGTACTCAGTCGTGTACTTAATTTGTACTTATTTGTACTATTACGAAATGATATCGCCTTCATAAATGTAGACTCGGCGAAAAATACAAATTAGTTTTTATTTTTATTTTTTTAAATTTTTATTTGCAATCTTTCAAACATCTGATCATGTGTTTAAAAGGGGGAAACTTAACCTTCGACTGTCTTCCCCCAAACATTTAGGTTTATATAATACATGTATTTGTAAAATTACGGGACTTCATTAAGTCACTTCATATTAAGCACTTCATTATGGCACTTCATTACGAGCCTCCCTTGTTAGCAGCCTCGCTGCGAGGAGGGGGCAGAGGCCCCTTGCCTCCTTAATATTTTTAGATTCCGGCCTGAGCCATGGTCGAAAGAGGTCGAACCTCTACCCCTGTAAATTCAGAGCACTACCTGTATATTTTGAGAAGTAAACCACAGTAAAAGAAGTTTTTATCTTTTCCTTCGAGCCTTGTTCTCTTCAAGAACTTAGTCAGTTAAGTCGATAAGTTATAAAAGAAAAGTCGATAATTTTAGTACCAAGAGAAAGTATCAGAGTATTATAGCAAGAGAAGAATTAATAATCGTTGACCCATAGAGCGAGAGAAAGAGACAACCCAAGCACCATAGAAGATATTGGCATAACAGTCTGGCGAGTCTGTAGCCAAGAGTTTAACAAGAGGCGACCGAAAAGAATTAGAATGTTATAGAAGAAATATCCGTTGCTTGCCTCCTAACTAGAACCCCCGTCGATCCGAACCACCCCAGGGCCATAGACGGAGGGGTTAACAGTGTGGCGACCCTGCCCCAGGATAAGAAGAAGATTTTAAGAAGAATATTTTAAGAAGAAGAATATTTTAAGAAGATTTTAAGAAGATTTTAAGAAGAAGATTTTAAGAAGAAGATTTTAAGAAGAAGATTTTAAGAAGATTTTAAGAAGAAGATTTTAAGAAAATTTTAACAAGAAGATTTTAACAAGAAGATTTTAACAAGAAGATTTTAACAAGTGGCCACTCTGTGGCCAAGATAGAAATTACCCTGCATCAGGATAAAACCAGTTGACCGGCGTGTCACGACTTCTAGTTCGTAACATCCACCCTTGAACCGGTGTGTCACGACTCCAAGTTCTCCACGCCTAGTTTTCATCCAAGAAGAAGTAGCCAGCAAGACGTCTTCAGGACACGTCTCTGAGGATTTTGCCAGTAGAAATTTTGTTAAGTACAGAGTTTGTTTTTTTAAGAAATTTATAAACACTTGAAAAGTCAGTATTATTAACAGTTAATATTTAGTATGGAGCCAGAATTAACACAAAACACAGTGAACACTTCAGACACCAGTGATACACTTTTTTTAGTGAAACAGTAATTGTAACAGAGAGTTAATTGTAACAGGGAGTTAATTTCAAAGAGAGTTAATTGTAACAGAGTTAATTGTAACAGAGAGTTAATTTCAAAGAGAGTTAATTTCAAAGAGAGTTAATTTCAAAGAGAGTTAATTTCAAAGAGAGTTAATTTCAAAGAGAGTTAATTTCAGAGAGTTAATTTCAGAGTTATTTTCACTATTATGTTCAGTATAGAATAATTTTATTTTATGTACCAAACATAATAGTACAGTACCTTCGCGTACATTAGAGTGAAATGTTGTTTACATTTTATATTTTTGTTTGCAAATTTTTTCAAATTATTGAATTGAATTGACTTGCAAATTAAGAAAGAGAGTGTTTATAGAGAGTTTATAGATTTAGAGAGATACTTGAAGTAATTTTGAAGTCAGTTTTGAAGTCAGTTTTTGAAGTCATTTTTGAAGTCAGTTTTTGAAGTCAGAATGTTGCACCAAGAGGGTCAACCAAACCCCAGAGGTTAATAGTCTCCACTTGATAAAGATCAAGTGCAGTCATTTTCCGTTTTCAGTTAATCTTCACTTGATAGCAGTTCAAGTGCAAGACAGTTTAAGTTTCAAGATACTTGACAAGCGTTCAAGTTAGACAGTTTAAGTTTCAAGATACTTGACAAGCGTTCAAGTGAGACAGTTTAAGTTTCAAGATACTTGACAAGCGTTCAAGTTAGACAGTTTAAGTTTCAAGATACTTGACAAGCGTTCAAGTTAGACAGTTTCAGAATACTTGATAGAGTTCAAGTTACAGTTTCAGAATACTTGATAGAGTTCAAGTTACAGTTTCAGAATACTTGATAGAGTTCAAGTCAGAGAGTTTTATTCCAAGTCAGAGAGTTTTATTCCAAGTCAGTTTTATTCCAAGTCAATTTTCGAATCCCAAGTCGAGTTTTCAAGTCCCAAGTCATTTCAATGCAGTCAATTAAATTCAACTTTTTCTTTGTAAGTTAAGAGAATTTAATTTAAGAAAATGTAATCTAAGAATTTAATTCAACCTTTTTTTTTTGTTGTAAAAGAGAATTTAATTCAACCTGAATTGACCGGGTTGCGTCTTTAGTTAACCTTTCTTTGTTTTGTTGTAAGAAGGAAATGGACCGATTTGTCTTTTCTTTTTCATGCCATTGTTGCGTATATAAATATATAGGTAAAATGACATTTTATTGTTTGTAACCAAAACAGTTTTTACAATTGTTTGTAATGACTTTGATAATCATTGTAATGTATACGTGATAATAATAGTTGTGTAATAATTAATTAATCGATCTTGTCCCAATGACTCCTTTTAAATTACTATGCTGAGGAGCATACCGTCCCTCCGTTTTGTTTGAACTCTTTTAATTTTTGTTCTAAGTAGTGTGACAAGCAATCTTTTAAAAAGAGCAAAGTGCTCACGAAAGACGTATTGTCAATTTCAAACTTATACCCCCCGCTTGGTCACTCAATTCCCCCGAATGTCGTACTCCAAACTTTGTTTTTTTATTTTATTTTTAAAAAAAACCAACCCCAGTTGAACCCAGTGTCAACCGGAGAAATGGTTCAACCATGGTTAATTCCTCTTTAGTACTATGGAACATAACCTCCATTTATGTTAAGTTGTGTTTTTTTTTATTTTTAAGAATACTACAGTATATGGCTATGAATTTTAGTAGTCGAAATTAATTGTGTGACAAAATTCAATTTTAAAACCGTGAGATCTACTTTCATTAACTGTAAGGTCCTCTAAGTTCGTTTTTTTTAATTACCTTATACGTGTAACTGATTAATTATGTAAAATCTATAATCCTAATTGAATTTTATTACTTTTGACACATTCGAATTCATTTACGTTCCGTCCCTCCAGTCACTTTTGCATTAAAACTCGTATGCAAACATCATCATCATAATACATAATAATTATTGCTTACTATATATAAATTCTCGCTCATGCATTTATTCAGTTAAGTTAACAATCCTCTCAGCTAATCTGTCTCTCGAAATTATAAGATACACACTTTGTACCCAATAAACATAAATACACATTTGACCACAGGTCTATACATCATCCACTACGTAATTCGATTTGTACCTACAACAGTCAATAAAAATGCATGTATGCACACTATATATACTATATATACAGACCTTATGCTAAAATCATTGGATATCAAAATAAACTATTTCATTACGCATAAGTGCTAACTATGTAATTTAATCTTAATAATTTTTGCTTCCTAATATATCTTGCTCATGCATTTATTCAGTTAATTTAACAATCCTCTCAGCTAATCTGTCCCTCGAAATTGTAAGATACACACTTTGTACCTAGTACACAAAAATACACACTAGACCACAGGTCTATACATCATCCATTACGTAATTCTATTTTTACCTACAATAGTCAATAAAAATTAGTTTACAGATTGTACAATTTACAGTTTTCCCTTTTATCTGCTATTCATTTTGTATGTAATTCTTCCCACAAAAAAAAAAAAAAAAAAAAATTTAAATTTAACAATATCATTCTTTGTCTAACTTCATTGTTTGACTAAATTAACGTATTAATCCTTTTATTCTTTTTACACAAAATTAAAGTTTTAATCTTTGAATTTTTATATTTTATAATAGCCTCTGAGCGAGTGTCATGTTAAAAATTTGATTACTCTGCATTGTACTCAACTACCCGAAATCGTTCTGTATAAAATTTGTAATGTAAAGAAAAATTCGTCATCTAACTTGAAGTAGTTAGGATGTTATTTTCTCATTTGTATTGTATTAATGGTACCCTATTACATTATTGTATAAATATCATTTTTAAAGGGGAGAGTAATGTAAAAAATGAACAATGAATAATCCATATTCATTTTTACATAAGAACCAAAATCGCTTAACGCGAGTTTGGATAATAATTTTACTTGTAGCTTCCTATTTTTGTTCGTGTCACAACCCTACGATCTACCCTTTCTATGGTTTAGTCGTATCCATTTTCCATTTGTTATAGAAGTTATTATAATTAATTATGAATTGTCTTGCATCTCACCCTCGACCCTAGATTATGCATACACATTGCATATAACAGGATTGGAACCCGTAGTTGTACTTCTTAGTCATTACTACCCACTCTTTGTCTCTAATTCGTTCTTGTAAATCTTCCTAATAATGATTTGTACTATACGTAAAAATTCAATAACTATGACGTCACATTTTCCCGTCATTTATTTCCCTTCATCATATATCTAGTATTCAATGTATGAAAATTCTTTAACATCATACTAAGGACTAAACACTCTATAGAAGTCATTATTTATATGTTATGTAGTATAAATATAACTATTATTCGACCATATCTCCCGCCCCCATACGTCCATATCTTATCTTGATCATTATCGTATGTCAATTTTATTAAATATTAATTTTTTCTCGTGACATGCAAAACTTCATGCCTTCGTTCGAAAACGCAAAAATACGTTCTCGTATTATTTTTTTCATTTTTATTTTTTTATTTTTAAGTGCGTTCACCCCTCCCAAGATATTCGAAAATGCTTAGTTGTTATCAAATTCCGCTCACTACGACAGAATCGAACGCTTCTAAGATAAATACCTCCGTTCGCTCTGATTTCAAATTTATAACATATTATAACATATTATTTCGTAAATAAATTATTTCGTATGTGCTCATGTACTTGTGTTGTACTAATAACCATATAGTATAACCATCTAGTATAACCATCTAGTATAACCATATAGTATAACCATCTAGTATAACCATATAGTATAACCATCTAGTATAACCATCTAGTATAACCATATATTATAACCATATATAAATATATAAAAACACTAAGAATGGTAAACGACGTAATGTACTTTAGTGAAACTGTAATTAATAATAACTTGTAATGTACTTCAATGAAACTGTAATTAAATGTAATGATTTAATTTATAATGTAAGAATGTACTTTAATAGAACTGTAATGGACAATCATAAGTAGGCTGACCATATTTCCTTAAGACAAAAACGGGACATTGGGATGGCAAAAAAGGGACGGGGTTGTGTAATATTCTGTATTCATGAAAAAGTAAGTACATAAACCGGGACAAAATTGACATTTTTATTAAAACGACGGGACGGCCAGGAAATATAAAACAAACGGTACTGTCCCGTTCAAAACGGTACGTATGGTCAGCCTAATCATAAGCGAATGTGAAGTAATCCATAATTGTAATCGTAATTGTAATGAACCAAAATTAATACGTACTCAGTCGTGTACTTAATTTGTACTTATGTGTACTATTACGAAATGATATCGCCTTCATAAATGTAGACTCGGCGAAAAATACAAATTAGTTTTTATTTTTATTTTTTAAAATTTTTATTTGCAATCTTTCAAACATCTGATCATGTGTTTAAAAGGGGGAAACTTAACCTTCGACTGTCTTCTCCCAAACATTTAGGTTTATATCATACATGTATTTGTAAAATTACGGGACTTCATTAAGTCACTTCATATTAAGCACTTCATTATAGCACTTCATTACGAGCCTCCCTTGTTAGCAGCCTCGCTGCGAGGAGGGGGCAGAGGCCCCTTGCCTCCTTAATATTTTTAGATTCCGGCCTGAGCCATGGTCGAAAGAGGTCGAACCTCTACCCCTGTAAATTCAGAGCACTACCCTGTATATTTTGAGAAGTAAACCACAGTAAAAGAAGTTTTTATCTTTTCCTTCGAGCCTTGTTCTCTTCAAGAACTTAGTCAGTTAAGTCGATAAGTTATAAAAGAAAAGTCGATAATTTTAGTACCAAGAGAAAGTATCAGAGTATTATAGCAAGAGAAGAATTAATAATCGTCGACCCATAGAGCGAGAGAAAGAGACAACCCAAGCACCATAGAAGATATTGGCATAACAGTCTGGCGAGTCTGTAGCCAAGAGTTTAACAAGAGGTGACCGAAAAGAATTAGAATGTTATAGAAGAAATATCCGTTGCTTGCCTCCTAACTAGAACCCCCGTCGATCCGAACCACCCCAGGGCCATAGACGGAGGGGTTAACATATATATATATATAAGCAAACAACCACAGGGAAAAGGAAACACAAAGTCCGAGCGCTTTCGTGATATATTCACATTATCAAGGAGGAACAGAAAATAGACAGAGATTACAAAGTAAATGAGTTAAATAGACAAGCAAAAAATTCACAATCGGCACCTCAAATTAAATGCTTTAAAGCCCTCTAAAGATTTTTTCAATTGATAACATAATCTGTAGGCTGCTAAATTACTAAATATAAAAAGTATATAGATGAAATTAGACAAAAAAAACAATACAGAAAACAAAAATTATTATAATGGTTATTAACACTAATATTTAATTAAAGCAGGAAATTATATGTTAACAGTTCTTACAATAATATTTATTTATTTAACCAGGGCAAACCATTAAGGGGCAAGAATGCAGTCAAGAAAACAGTAGGCCCTTCGCCAGCTTTCTGACAATGCACGAATCTAATTTATACAACCCAGGACTAATATTAAGGACCAAATCCGCATTATTCTTGATCACACTTGATTCCAGTATATTTCTGCTAACAATAGATTTACTAAACCTTAATTTGGAAGCATTTTTCCAATCAATGGGATGATTAGTATCTCTTACGTGAATGAACATGGCGTTAGATTCCTGGCCACTTCTTATACTGTATTGATGCTGTTTAATACGTAACTCAAGGGTCTTACCAGTTTGGCCAATGTAAAATTTATTACATATTGTGCAAGGGATTTTATATACACAACCATATTCACTTAACGGGGAGTTCTTAATCAATGAATTCTTAATTACATCTAAATTTTTGAACGCAATATTTACGTTAAAAGTCCTCAGCAGATTCGGCAGATCAAGGAAATTTTCTCTGAATGGTAACACTAAAACATTTTTTGTGTTATAAGGAATCTTATCCTTTACTTCGTAGAAGGTTTTCTTTGCCATTTTTAAGGACTTATCTATGCAGTTCTTTGGGTATTTTAAATCAAAAGCAATTTTGTATATTTTACTAATTTCGTCGTCAATGAACTCTGGGCTACAAATTCGTAGACCTCTTAGGAACAAAGTAGAAAGAACGGATCGTTTTACATTAATGTGGTGATCAGAATAATAATGTATATAGGAACAATTATTAGTGGGTTTTCTGTAAATATTGTACTTAAACTTTTTTCCAGACCTATATATTAAAACATCTAAAAAAGGGATCGAAGAATCTTTTTCTATTTCAACTGTAAAATTGATAGAGGGAGTTAAATTATTAAGTTTGGGTAAGAATTCATTGAGATTTAAAGTCACTGGCCAAAGACAAAGAACATCATCTACATATCTAAACCATGGAACATAATTTGGCAGAATCTTCCTTAATAACTTACTTTAAAAAAAACTCCATATATAAGTTACTCAAAATGGGGGAGAGAGGGTTTCCCATCGCCATACCAAATTTCTGCCTAAAATATCATTATTGAACACAAATTTTGAGTCTACTATGCACAGCTTAATTAATTCTATAATTGTAGCCACAGGTAATGGCAAATGCTTAACCAATTCTTCCGAAAGAAACACTAATAGATCCTCCACCGGGACTTGTAAATAAAGCGTAACATCAAAGCTTACCAATCTAAAATTGTAATTGACACTGATACTATTTAATTTTTCCACAGGTCTACATTTTATTTATGTGTGATGTGAAATTGTGCCAAGGAGAGGATTAAGAATGGAGACAAGCCATTTGGATAGCTTATATGAGATAGATCCTATAGAACTAACAATAGGCCTTGCAGGATTATTTGGCTTATGAGTTTTAATCAGCCATACATATAGGGTAATGACGGTGAAGTACTCAAAAACTGTTTAAGTAACCTTTCATTCCCCTTCAAAGTTGTTTATTTTCTTGTTAAATCACTGTTCACAGTTTCAAGAGGATTGTTTCCTTAATTTCACGTAAGTGTCCGCATCATTCAAAGATCATACATTTTTCCTAGATAAACGTCTTTATTGAGGATCACTAAGGCATTTGATTTATCAGCTTTGGTTTATATGTAGATTCTGATCTTTTCTTAAAGCTTCATAAGAGTCGAAAAACCTCTGTGGACAATTTGGAATAGAGGGTTTAGACATGGCACTATATACTATACCTTTACAAATATTCACATCCTCTATAGGTAAATCATTATATTTTTCTAAATTACAGAAAGCCTTAGCTATTTCTACATAGTCCACCTACTAGGGCGAGAAGATATAGTTTTGATATGGCAATTCCACCTGAATGGAAACAACGGTTACTGGACTATTGTTATAACAAACTTAGACGAGAATGTAGTGTAGTGGAAAGGAAACTGGATATTAAATTACAAACTCTAATTGAAAGAAGTGATTGGACTAAGGATGCTAACCCCGGATTTTGTGTAAATTTATCAGATAAAGTGTTAAATAAAAATATGGTTACGGCTCTTGGATATGGAATAAATTTTTCAGCAGCTAAAAAGGAGGTGGACTATGTACAAATAGCTAAGGCTTTCTGTAATTTAGAAAAATATAATGATTTACCTATAGAGGATGTGAATATTTGTAAAGGTATAGTATATAGTGCCATGTCTAAACCCTCTATTCCGAATTGTCCACAGAGGTTTTTCGACTCTTATGAAGCTTTAAGAAAAGATCAGAATCTACATATAACCAAAGCTGATAAATCAAATGCCTTAGTGATCCTCAATAAAGACGTTTATCTAGGAAAAATGTATGATCTTTTGAATGATGTGGACACTTACGTGAAATTAAGGAACAATCCTCTTGAAACTGTGAACAGTGCATTTAACAAGAAAATTAAACAACTTTTGAAGGGGAATGAAAGGTTACTTAAACAGTTTTTGAGTACTTCACCGTCATTACCCTATGTATGGCCTGATTAAAACTCATAAGCCAAATAATCCTGCAAGGCCTATGTTAGTTTCTATAGGATCTATCTCATATAAGCTATCCAAATGGCTTGTCTCCATTCTTAATCCTCTCCTTGGCACAATTTCACAATCACATAAATAATTGTAGACCTGGTGGGAAAAATTAAATAGTATCAGTGTCAATTACAATTTTAGATTGGTAAGCGTTGATGTTACCGCTTTATTTACAAGAGTCCCGGTGGAGGATCTATTAGTGTTTCTTTCGGAAGAATTGGTTAAGCATAATTTGCCATTACCTGTGGCTACAATTATAGAATTAATTAAGCTGTGCATAGTAGACTCAAAATTTGTGTTCAATAATGAATATTTTAGGCAGAAATTTGGTATGGCGATGGGAAACCCTCTCTCCCCCATTTTGAGTAACTTATATATGGAGTTTTTTTTAAAGTAAGTTATTAAGGAAGATTCTGCCAAATTATGTTCCATGGTTTAGATATGTAGATGATGTTCTTTGTCTTTGGCCAGTGACTTTAAATCTCAATGAATTCTTACCCAAACTTAATAATTTAACTCCCTCTATCAATTTTACAGTTGAAATAGAAAAAGATTCTTCGATCCCTTTTTTAGATGTTTTAATATATAGGTCTGGAAAAAAGTTTAAGTACAATATTTACAGAAAACCCACTAATAATTGTTCCTATATACATTATTATTCTGATCACCACATTAATGTAAAACGATCCGTTCTTTCTACTTTGTTCCTAAGAGGTCTACGAATTTGTAGCCCAGAGTTCATTGACGACGAAATTAGTAAAATATACAAAATTGCTTTTGATTTAAAATACCCAAAGAACTGCATAGATAAGTCCTTAAAAATGGCAAAGAAAACCTTCTACGAAGTAAAGGATAAGATTCCTTATAACACAAAAAATGTTTTAGTGTTACCATTCAGAGAAAATTTCCTTGATCTGCCGAATCTGCTGAGGACTTTTAACGTAAATATTGCGTTCAAAAATTTAGATGTAATTAAGAATTCATTGATTAAGAACTCCCCGTTAAGTGAACATGGTTGTGTATATAAAATCCCTTGCACAATATGTAATAAATTTTACATTGGCCAAACTGGTAAGACCCTTGAGTTACGTATTAAACAGCATCAATACAGTATAAGAAGTGGCCAGGAATCTAACGCCATGTTCATTCACGTAAGAGATACTAATCATCCCATTGATTGGAAAAATGCTTCCAAATTAAGGTTTAGTAAATCTATTGTTAGCAGAAATATACTGGAATCAAGTGTGATCAAGAATAATGCGGATTTGGTCCTTAATATTAGTCCTGGGTTGTATAAATTAGATTCGTGCATTGTCAGAAAGCTGGCGAAGGGCCTACTGTTTTCTTGACTGCATTCTTGCCCCTTAATGGTTTGCCCTGGTTAAATAAATAAATATTATTGTAAGAACTGTTAACATATAATTTCCTGCTTTAATTAAATATTAGTGTTAATAACCATTATAATAATTTTTGTTTTCTGTACTGGTGTTTTGTCTAATTTCATCTATATCGTCCTTTTATATTTAGTAATTTAGCAGCCTACACATTATGTTATCTATTTGTTATCTACGTTATCTATTTGTTTTTCATTAAATTCTTGCCAATTAATTGCCTGCTTTAATTAAATATTAGTGTTAATAACCATTATAATAATTTTTGTTTTCTGTATTGGTTTTTTTGTCTAATTTCATCTATATACTTTTTATATTTAGTAATTTAGCAGCCTACAGATTATGTTATCAATTGAAAAAATCTTTAGAGGGCTTTAAAGCATTTAATTTAAGGTGCCGATTGTGAATTTTTTGCTTGTCTATTTAACTCATTTACTTTGTAATCTCTGTCTATTTTCTGTTCCTCCTTGATAATGTGAATATATCACGAAAGCGCTCGGACTTTGTGTTTCCTTTTCTCTGTGGTTGTTTGCTTATTAATAAGATCACGTGTTATTTTGTGATTTTAGTGCATATATATATATATAATATATATATATATATATATATTTATTTATTTATTTATTTCTCGGCAAACTTTTTATTGCTGTAACTTTACCTTTCATTTTAAATTATGTAGGTTTCCAGTTTATGTATATATACATACCCCAATTAATAATAACAATATCAATAGCTTTTAATTCACTTAGATAATATGTTATGCTAGTTCCATAAATCGAATGCCATAGTTGCGGGTAACTTCAACATCAATTTAAAATCTGAAGCAATCTCTCATAAATTTTTAAACTTAATAAATTCTTTTTATCTTCGTCAGGCTATTACCAAACCCCCTCGAATCTGCGTCTTATGCTGTACACAAACTAACATCCATTTCTCGTTCGAATTTTTTTATTCATTCAAAAGGAAAAACATGTATTTGTATTAGCTTCTCTCCCCCCTTTACCCTTCTCTCAACCTTAGCCCTTCTCTTAGCCTA
Source organism: Bathynomus jamesi (assembly GCA_023014485.1). Lineage (NCBI taxonomy): Eukaryota > Metazoa > Arthropoda > Malacostraca > Isopoda > Cirolanidae > Bathynomus > Bathynomus jamesi. The sequence continues at coordinate 72,268 of JAJOZX010005686.1, read as the reverse complement.
AGGTGGGGGATGCAAAGTATTAAATAATTTTGTAAGTAAATGTGCAAAAACTTTTGTATTTTAGTTTTTATATTTTCCTTAAATTCTTTGATGTTTTATAACTTCTTCATGGGGTTCAGAATAAATTTCATTCGTTAATAATTAGTAATTTTTATACTTTTTATAAATTTCGTGTTTCTAGGCTATTTTTTACTGCGTAATGTACTGTACAGTATATAGTCTACGTATTTCGCATGGTTTGTAGCCACGTTCTAACTCAGCTCCCCGTTGGATCAGCGATGTAAAGCATCGTTAGGTCTGGGTAGTAGTTGGATGGGAGACCGTCCTCCGTGTACAGATGATGTAGCGATCCATGGTTCAGATACATTCGGTTCGATATCAAAAGAAGAGGGGGCCGTGGGCGACCAAAAACTGTTAATTGAGGCATTTCCTATATTTTGTAAATCTTATGATGTATTTTATAACTAAAATGAGAATAAAAATTTAATTACCAAAGTTTTGCCGCCTTTGTGGACTCCCAGAATTCAAAACTGGAGCGATGTTCACCAACAAAATTTGTTGAACACAAAAAAGCCCCATTAAATCATTAATTTTTAATATAATAATCTGAAAATTGATCTACGCATACATTGATTACATAGTTTTGCTCTGCATGAGTTTCATTATGATTGGTTAATAAATGATGATTTCATGGATGTTTTCAGAGTGAAGCCTTTTTTCTGGCAGACGGTGTATATATCTGGAACGTGGTTCGAATTCCATGTTAAACTGTAGGTCTAAGGTGGAGTGCGAACAATTCTGACTGTCTCCTTTTTGGCAGAGGGATTCTATCTATTAATTTTATATAAGCAAAACACAAGCATCTCACTCTCCCACTAATATAAATTAGTACAGTTTTTTATATCCATCTTAAATTAGTTACAGAATTAATTAAGTGCAAACTTATTTTATTTACAATTATTTCTGTTTATCTTCTTTCGCAAAACATGTTCAGCTAAGAATGTCTGCGAGTTTTTCTTTTCTTGAAAACATTAAGTGTTATAAAAGAGATAATAATAATAATAGATGATGTAACGATCCATAATTATGAAAGTGTGGCAAAGCAACTAAGATTATGGAAGCAGGTTATGAGAATGAGTTAACCCAGTATTACCTGAAAGAGCCGAATTGTGACGTGGCTACATTCTTATATGCACCTCGGTGATGTAGTGGTTAGCGTCGCTGACTACTAATCCATCTGCCCCGGGTTCGAGACCCGGTGACGGCAGCCAGCGCGCAGCAAAACCCAGCTGTTCATCCTTCCACACAAAGAAAGTGGTTGGTAGATAAATGGAAACCCTGGGTGGCCTAGTAGTTCAGGCGCTGTGCTGCTGGTGGGGCGTGGTTCGGATTCCACGTTAAACTGTAGGTCCAAGGTGGAGTGAAAAGCTTGACCTTCGTCAGAATGAACAATTCAGGCGGAAGCTAACCAAAGGTTATATATATATATTATTTTTGAAAATGTTACTTCGATATATAATTTTAACATTAAAAATATATTGTCAGAAGCTGGCTACGAGGGTAGAAGCTGAACGGAAACAATTCCATCCTCCACCAAACCTTGTAAATGAGTCGAGATGCTACAGAAGGGTGAATCGCAAGTTGATTCTGTAGAACAGACCATCAATGATCGAGTGTAAAAACAATTGTATTGTTTTATTAGATCATTCTCATACAAATATGATCTAAAATAAAAATCTAATTTGGGATTAGAATTTAATTGTTACTCCTACTTTTTATCTCTCTCTCTCTCTCTCTCTCTCTCTCTCTTTCTATATAAAAATTTCAGACAGAAACGGCTTCTAAGCTCATGTTTTGCTTCGTTTAATAACTTATAGGTACAGAGTTGTTTTGTTACTTTACCATTATTAATCGGGATTTCAACTTCTTGTTTACAGAATTTACATTCACAATATTTTTATATCAGCATTTAAAGCAATTCATAGTTTCAATCCAATGAAAGTGGATAGTTTTTGAGAAGAAGACTTTCGATGTATAACACGCTTTGTTTTATTTTTGTTGTGATACGAGTGGATTTCTTAATGAGTTACAAAATATCTATTTACCCATTGTAAGTTAATGATTTTGTTCTTACAATCGTAAATAAAAATAAAATCTCTCTCTGAATTTCAAACATTCTCTCTCAGCGAGATTAAGCGACGTTAGGTCTGGGCAGTAGTTGGATGGGAGACCGTTTTCCATGTACAGATGATGTGACGACCTATGGTTGAGATTTCTACGTAAAGTTTCTTTGCATCATTTAACCTTATATCTGTTACCAAACAGACCAAATACACTTCGAACAATACATAATCTCTCTCTCTTTTCGTCTTTGTAAATATCTTATACAATAATTACATTCAGACCATAGTAGAAGATAAACATCGACATGAGACTGTGTAAAAGCTAGTTTAAACCAATCAGTATCGAGTATTGCTCAGCACTCAACCGTTCGATTAGCGAGTCTAAGCGACGATGACCCTGTTCAGTAGTTGGATGGGTGGCCTCATCATCATTTAACAAAAATTTTACGACGACTTTTAGTTCATTGAATTTAGATGCAAAATGGATATAGCAGATGTTTGGCTCTTTTTACAAGAAATTACCTTCACTTTGTTCAGTAAAACATGTTTTAGTATACAATAAACTCATCATTATTATTATATATAATGATGATACATTATTAAATTCGAGCTATATTTGAAATTTTCCCTTTCTTAGGTTGTAGGCCTACTAAATTTTCATTAAAAAATCCAACAGTTATTCGATGTATACCATCCTGTACTTTTAAAATATACACCTGATGGGAACTCATACAAATAATGTTAATATACATATTTTATTTTAATGACCAGACAAAAAAAATGTAGGTTTAATCAATTACATCGTCGGATTCATCGCCAAATATAACTGTTGAATGAGTCCCTGGTGATACAGCCCGATATTTTTTCAACAGCAGTCCTCGTCATCGGTAAACTCGGTCGTGTAACGTTTCCTTTTTCTCAGGCCTCTGGAGATGAATAAGTTTTTATCATATGGATATCAACAGTGTGTGTGTGTGTGTGTGTGTGTGTTACTACTTTTTACCATTATACATTCGGCCAAGTTTTTTCCCTTCTTTTTTGTGGTGGAGTAGTCACAAAATCGTCGAGGCTGTCGGGCTCACTCTCGACCAATTTCCGCTTCCTATGGAAATGAGATATACAAGATTAACATTTTACTCTCATATGGTAATAACGTTTTACACGAGCAGATTATTCGAATTATATCTTGAACTCTGCCCGCTACAAGAATCTTGTTAAAAATGATGTACACGAATTAAGAGTGATGTTTGCATACTAGTAAATAACGGATGTCGAAATAGAGCACGCCTATTGCTGGAGGTGCGCGCATCAACTCATGATGTACAGTTTGTTGAGGCATCCTCATGCGTGGCCTTCACAGGGACGTTCTTGGAAATTGCGTTGGCTTCTCAGATGTTAAAGACATATCATCTTCACGATGGATACTGTTGTAGCGGGGAAATGGAAATATATATTTTTACAGCAGGAAAAACATACAGGAGAAATATATATATTATATATATATATATATATATATATATATATACATATATATATTGTACAGTATAGAAAACGTATAACAAAAAAGAAAACTGATGTATCTCACGAAAATCAATTCAAATCATACATGTTCACCAGTCTCTATGTTTTCAATAACTGTAATTAGAAAAGTATTGTTACAACAGGAGAAATTCTTAATCGACTTAGTATTATTATTATTATTATTATTCCCGAAAACACGAGCTGATGGAGCGCGTAAATATTGATTAGTTTAGTTAGTCAAATTTGGAGACTTTTCATCATTTAATTCCTCGAAACATTGAGTTTAACAGCCAGCGTAATTAATTTTCACGTCAAAATTTAGACCGAGTCTTGCATAATGGTTTCATGCCCTAATATACAAAGTTTTGGATAGATCGCTTCCCCGTCTATTAATATAATTCGTGTGCAAAGAAACTATTAAAATCTCACCATATTTAAAGGCTGATCACCGGAGTATTTTTCACTATTAAGATATTCAAATTCCTTATAGTTCCTCAGTAATGAAGAACACAGATGTTTATGACTCAATAATTAACTAAAGGCGAGTTAATGTGAGTTGTCAGTGAGAATATTTTGTTGAGCGAAATTTACGGTGAATAAGTTCCATTCTGTTACATATATATATATATATATATATATATATATATACCACGGTGAACCATATATACGGTAACTAGGGTGTCATGAACTATGGTTTGTCTTTTTTTTATTATATTTCTTTTTTTATTGTTTGTGTTATATTATATTAAATATTATAACTAAATTTATTTAAATTTTATTTTGTATTATAGTATACAAAAAAATTAAATATGTATTCTCAAAATAAACGTTATCATTTACTGTCCACCTACATTTGGTTCACCCTATATATATATATATATATATATATATATATGAGTATATATTTCGCTCGCGGTATTACTGGAAAATTATTCAGCAAAATCTTACCCCAGTATTTTTATGTTTGAAGGTCCACTTTTGCAATTGCAATTATTACCCAAAATATAAAAAGCTACTCCGGTATATGAATGTGGTGATCTTCACTAGGGTGGCAATCTGTTGTAGGGTCCACCAGCTCAATCTCCACATATGATTGAATATTGCTATCGTGCCCCAGCTCATCTACGATAATGTGGGGTATGTCTGGGTTGGGTGCGAAGATGCTTCCTCGTGAAGGATGTTTAGCATATTCGGCTTCCTCTATAGCATCAAACAGCGCTAAATCCTCTGCTGTAAATTCGAACTCATAGTCGTTGGTGACACTGTAAGCGAATTTAACGGATGGCACCCATAAAAGGTCTTTCTCACGCTTATTTGCCCCCATAGCATCGACTAACACCAAATCGGCCGTAGTGTAATAAACACCGGTGTCAATTTCGACATCATGCTTTGTGATATAGTTCCTGGATTAAGCGTTATTGTGAACGGTGTTAGCTATTTACCGTATATATTCATTCATAAAAAGGGGCTTGGTTTCTAAGAGTCAGATCTTACCGTATTAGTGCAACGGTGTCCTCATCAAGATCATCAACCAGGTTCTTGATACGTTCAGCCTGTGACTCGGTGAACGTCAAACTGCTTTCAGGGGCATAGTTCTCCATCATTCTGAAATTGATGCCAAGAGTATATAGTGTTAAATTAAGATGCCTGTAAAATACTTCATTCCCTGAAAACAAAATAAGGATGCCTTTTAAATTTCTCGAGAAAAAACGTGAAATGATACCCACAATAAATTATAAATAATCACAATATATATATAATACCCATGTTGCATGCATATATATATATATATATATATATATATATATATATATATATATATATATATATATATATATATATTGCAATTGCAATTATTACCCAAAATATAAAAAGCTACTCCGGTATATGAATGTGGTGATCTTCACTAGGGTGGCAATCTGTTGTAGGGTCCACCAGCTCAATCTCCACATATGATTGAATATTGCTATCGTGCCCCAGCTCATCTACGATAATGTGGGGTATGTCTGGGTTGGGTGCGAAGATGCTTCCTCGTGAAGGATGTTTAGCATATTCGGCTTCCTCTATAGCATCAAACAGCGCTAAATCCTCTGCTGTAAATTCGAACTCATAGTCGTTGGTGACACTGTAAGCGAATTTAACGGATGGCACCCATGCATGTTGCATGCATGGGTATTAGTTTAATTCTTTATAAAAAGAGAAAATATGAATACATATCTTAACTTTAATTTATGTTATAACTGTCATCCGTATATTTGAATGTTAATAAACTATCAACAGTTAGATAGTTAGCAGTGATTATAAACTCATCAATCATTGAAATGAGCGAAGTCTTTATTAAGCAGCGATCTGTCGATGAGTCTTAACTAATCCGCTATTTTACGTAGACAGATCCGTGACCGCTGATACATGTATTTAGTAATGTCTAATTAAGAATTAAATGTTTGTTTATAAGAATTTAATAATGTTTAATTAAGTTCTGTTAAATAAGAAATTAATAATGGTTGGCAACACTAAGAATCTGCCCATGCGGAGGCTGGGCAGAAATGCCCTTGAGTTATCGGACGGCTGTTAGCCTAATAAGGTGTTTTTGTGTATTACGATGTTTTTGTAAATTTAGAATATTCTTTCTTCTCTCTCTTCGGCTAAATGTTAACGCTAATTCTCCCCTCGTATTACCCCGTTTGTCTAACGTGTTTCGGTATAAATAAAACAGTAAAGTGTAATTAAGTGTATAATTATTCTGGTCTCTTTGCGTGGTTCAAATTACAATGACGCCTCGGCTTGGTCACGTGCTACCCATTTTTATATTGTACAGCGAAGCAAGTGTAAAAAGAAAATAGCAACGATAAAAAGAAATTGAATGAAGTAACGTAACTAAAAAAAAATTGCAAAAGGTTCGTATTTATATACCTTGAAACTCACCCTCAGGCAGATGTAGTTCAGTTGTGTGTGTGTATATATATATATATATATATATATATATATATATATATTATATATATTATATATATATATATATATATAAGCCGATCGGACTTCTTTCCTGGGGGAATGCGTACACAATACTCCATGGTGTATGGGTTTAAGGCATTATCAGATCGTCCTCGGGCGTACAATATATATATATATATATATATATATATATATATATATATATGACGGAAGATCGCGTACTTAACATCAGTTCATTGGAAGCTACGATACGACACACGTCTAACCAATATTTGGAAAGAATTTAACATGGGGGACTGCCGTAACACTGGAGATCGTGAGAGGTGGGTTGTATTATCATTTTTTCGTTAGTTAGGGGTACCTATCCTTTTAACGATGAGTTTGTAGATGAATGTTGATTTTGTGACATTAATTAGTGCAGACATTTTGTGCAGGTTAACCGTATAGGAATATTATGTTCTTAACAGGTGTGTATGCTTTGGACTGCATCTTGTTAGCAAAGCAGGTTAGAAATTAAAAAATATTAAATCCTGCTTACTGTCCTATATCTATTTAAAATTCGTGACGTAGGAGAGAGGTAGGCCACATTTCACGTAATTGACATTTTAAAGGGATGACTGATATACAATATATATATATATATATATATATATATATATATATATATATATATATATATATATATAAATGGTCATCAAAATAAACGCGAATATTAATCCCCCGTTTTTATTTGCAGCTCTTTCTGTACCGTTGATGACGATGGGAGTTATTTTGCAGACGTAAGTTCGAAGGAGTGTAACGAGACTAGAAAAACGAAGTGTAAAGAGGCGTAAAAAACGCACACGGTTCGTGTGTAGGACATCTTACCTTTTGTATAATCTATCAGGGACATGATATAACGATGATTTGGACATACAATTAAATTAACTGCTCTTTTTTTTTCGAACTGGTTTAAGTGAAGTAAGTCCCAGTGTTATTTACTTTATGGAATTATTTATTTCAAACTAACCACATTATGCCACAGTATATATTAAATGTTAGCTTATTATTTCGTTCTAAGAACAATAATTATTTCCAGAACTTTGAATGATCACATCTTAAATTCAGTTAGTGAAGAAATGGTGATAATAAAATACCATACGTTTAATTTCGTAAACATCATACCATCGCAATTATTTATGCTGCCGTAAAATGTATTATTAATAAACTGTATTCACATCATTATCATCTTTCGTTTCAGTGGTCCAGCTCGCGTATTTGAGGGGGATCAAACGCCCCCGCGTATCTCGACACCATGTACATCGCCCAGAACACTTGCAACTTCGGGGAAAGACGGAATAGTGTCGAATCATACTCCACAGATGATTCACCTGTTAGAAAGATACCAAGGTAACATCATCAATGGGTTGTATAAAACTTCTGTATTTAAAACTAACAATTATTAATAAATGGCTGCTTATTTTGATCGGAATTTTAAAAAAGTAGCATAATTACTGTTATTTATGAAATTCAACAAGTCCTCTAATAATTTCTATATAAAATACATACAGTCATAATCAAAAGATGTGACCTTTTCATGGAAAATAATTTACGCCCACAGTTTAACTAACACCATGTTTGTTATTTTACCAACCTTTAGGTTAAATTATTCAGAGACGAACGGAGAAGAATCTGAACCTACATCGACAGAATGTTCATGGGGATCCTGTGACATCAACTGGTTACAAGCCTCTTCCGCATTTTCATCATCATCAGGGTCTGAGTTCGAGTGGTGGTATGCGAGATGGATACCACCTTCTCCAGACCTGTGGACCCATCATATATGCCCTCCTACAGAGCATGGTCCCCCCAGAATGGTCCAGAAGCGCCCTCCAATGCTCAGACGTGTTGATTCGGGATACAGCTAGACGAATTCGAATCAACAGTCATATTTGGCGATGAATCCGACAATGTAATTGATTAAACCTACATTTTTTTTGTCTGCTCATTAAAATAAAATATGTATATTAGTATTATTTGTATGATTTCCCATCAGGTGTATATTTTAAAAGTACAAGATGGTACACATCGAATAACTTGGATTTTTTAATGAAAATTTAGTAGGCCTACAACCTGAAAAAGGGAAAACTTCAAATATAGCTCGAATTTAATAATGTATCATCATTATATATATAATAATAATAATAATCATAATAATAATAATAATAATAATCATGAGTATATTGTATACTAAAACATGTTTTACTGAAAAAATGCAGCTAATTTCCTGTAAACAGAGCGAAAAATCTGCTATATCCATTTTTCATCTAAATTCAGTGACTAAAAGTCGTCGTAAAGTAATTGTTAAAATAATTGTTAAATGATGATGAGGCCACCCATCCAACTACTGAACAGGGTCAACGTCGATTAGACTCGCTAATCGAACGGTTGAGTGCTGAACAATACTCGATACTGATTGGTTTAAAATAGCCCTTACATATTCTCACGTTGATGTTTATCTTCTCCTATGGTCTGAATGTAATTATTATATAAGATTTTTATAAAGACGAAAAGAAAAAAGGAATATGTATTGTTCGAGGTGTATTTAGTCTGTTTCGTAACAAATATAATTTTATATGATGCAAAGAAACTTTACGTGGAAATTTTACGTGGAAATTTCAACCATAGGTCGTCACATCTTCTGTACATGGAAAACGGTCTCCTATCCAACTACTGTCCAGACCTAACGTCGCTTAATCTCGCTGAGAGAGAGAATGTTTGAAATTCAGAGAGAGATTTTATTTTTATTTACGAGTGTAAGAACAAAATCATTAACTTAAATGGGTAAATAGATATTTTGTAACTCATTAAGAAATCCACTCGTATCACAACAGAAATAAAACAAAGCGTGTTATACATCGATCGTCTTCATCTCAAAAACTACCCACTTTCATTGGATTGAAACTATGAATTGCTTTAAATGCTGATATAAAAATATTGTGAATGTAAATTCTGTAAACAAGAAGTTGAAATCCCGATTAATAATGGTAAACTAATAATACAACTCTGTACCTATAAGTTATTAAACGAAGCAAAACATGAGCTTAGAAGCCGTTTCTGTCTGAAATTTTTTTATAGAAGGAGAGAGAGAGATGGAGAGAGAGAGAGAGAGAGAGAGAGAGAGAGAGAGAGAGATAAAAAAGTAGGAATAACAATTAAATTCTAATCCCAAATTAGATTTTTATTTTAGACCATATTTCTACAGATCTACAGAAGCTAAGGCTAACAAAGACCCTAAGATCCACTCTAAGGTTAGCCCGAGAGAAGGGAAAGAGGAGGGGGTTAAAAGAGGAGAATAAGGGGTGAAGTAAGTAGCAAAACCTATCATTCGTGGGTTGACATTCATTCAGAAAAAGAGAAAAAGACTCACCATCATCATCCGCCGGCCACTGCCGACAAGTCGGAAAAAAGTCAAAGAGAATACGAGAGGGGTGAAAGATGAAAAGAAGTAAAATAAGAACGTTTACAGACCATGCAAACAGTCTTAACTCACTGTCATACCATGCAAACTACATATATGCAAGTAAAGAGAGTTACAGACATGCAAGTAAGGAGAGGATAAGAAAAAAAAATAAAGTAGGTAGAGTATAAAAGTGGGTTAGTTTACCCTACAAGCTACATCTACGTTCGTGCGAGTCGATTTTTTTTTAATAATCTTTTTGCTGGCATCACACAAGCTGGCATTAATCGTCACCAGACTCATCCTCGACCATCACCCGCAGAGCTCCTGTTGCTAATTGTTTTTTATTTTAAACAACGTTAATATTTTCAAAATGCCTATCTAAACGGTTCTTAAACATATTAACGCTGGTAGAGTTAACGACTGACGCGGGAAGATTATTCCATTTATCAATTACTTTAAACGTAAAAACGTTTTTAGCGATATTAGTAAGGAAACGTCTGCCACACAACTTAAATCCGTTATTACGAGTATTGCTATTCTCGAAAGTGAACAGTTTGTCAAAATTTACATTATCGATTTTGAAAACTTCAATAAGCTCCCCCCTTAATCTCCTAGTTTCGAGTGAATGCAAGTCTAACTCTTTAATCTTATCTTCCTAAGGCTTGTTGCGCAATGACGGAATTAGTTTCGTGGCGCGACGTTGAACCCTTTCTAACCTATCAATATCCTCACACAAATACGGGCACCAAAACTGAACGGCATATTCTAAATGAGGCCTGACTAGGGACTTGTAAAGGGGCAATATAATATTCTTCGATTTAAATTTGAAATTACGCGCTATGAAGCCTAACATCCTATTAGCTTTTGCGCAAGACTCCAGGCACTGGTTCCTAACTTTTAAATCCTTAGATACGCGTACGCCTAATCTACTTCCTCGTCAACGCTCGCTAACTCTCTAACATCCATCGTGTACGTGTAACACTGGTTTACAAATTTTGAAAAAGTTTGTGCTTCGGAGATAAAATGTTTCCTATTATGGATTTTGGGGTGCTGAAAACGAATATGACCATAAAAACAGTCGATTGGCTACAGTTTCCAAGAAAATTTAAGTTACACATTTTGCGTATATGTATACTATATATTAGTAACATGCCTGTATAATGCAGTCACTTATATTGATTCAACCCGTCGCTTCTTTGCTTATCTCTTGTATTCAACTTCTGGAGCATCTCTTGTTATTGTCCAGCAGTAGTCTGCTAACAATGATGGACTCCATTTCCCCTGGTAGCGTTTCTTCATCGCTGAGATATCCTGGTGGGAAAGTTCACCATGTTCATCGCTGACTGCTCCGCAGTTGGCCGGAAAAAATTCCAGGTGCGAATGGAGGAAATGTATCTTTAAAGACATATTGCAGCCCATTTTTGATAGGACAACAGCAGGTTTTCCACCAGCTCCCTGTAATTGTCAGCTTTGGTATTTCCGAGAAAATTGGTTGCTACTAACCGGAAAGCATTCCACGCTGTCTTCTCCTTACCACCTAGGATACGGTCGAACTCCTCATCTCTAAGAAGCTCGCGGATCTGTGGACCAACAAATACACCCTCCTTGATTTTTGCTTCACTGAGCTTTGGGAATTTACTACCGAGGTACTTAAAAGCTGCCCCCGTTTTATCCATAGCCTTAACAAAATTTTTCATGACGACCAGTTTGATGTGTAAGGGTGGTAACAAAATCTTGCTCGATTCTACAAGTGGAGGATACTGAACATTTTTTGTTCCAGGTTCCAATGAGTGTCGGAGTGACCAATCCTTCTTGATGTAATGAGAAGTCCTAGCCCGACTATCCCATTCACACAGAAAACAGCAATACTTAGTGTAGCCCGGCTGCAGTCCAAGCCCGATAGCAACAACTTTCAAGTCACCACAAACCTGCCACTGATGTTTGTCATAATTTATGCAGTTCAAAAGTTGTTTCATGTTGTCGTATGTTTCCTTCATGTGGACTGCATGACCAACTGGAATTGATGGCAATACGTTGCCAACATGCAACAAAACAGCTTTTAGACTCAACTTCGATGAATCAATGAACAGCTAAGCGAAATCAGGGTTCTGTACATAACGACGTAATCTGGAATCTATAAATAGACCCTAATTTCTCTTTCACTTCAGTGTGTTCATTTCGCTTGTTGGTGATAGACGTGTTGCTTCGTTGGTGTTCAGTGTTTAGGATTTCATCATGTATCGTTTACGTCATCATATTCGTCGAAGGAAATATCGTCGTCATAGTCGTCGTAAGATTGTGAGAAGGCGTGGGAGGAAGAATATGTTTACAGTTTTAATGAAATTTGTTTATTTAGATAAAAATACTTTGGGTGTAAATACTGATGGAATATATACATTATCATTAGATCTATTAAGTACTGAAGCTAAAGCTACTATTTTAAATTTTAATTATTATCAGGTTACTGGTGTATCTTTTCAATGTATTCCACAAATGAATATGTTTGGTTATGTTATAAATTTTGAAGATTCATTAGGTCATAGGAAAGATGTTAGAGAGGTTGTAGAAAGAGATCCTAATGTAGGGATATCACCTGTTCCTTATTTAATTGTTACCCATGCTGTTTTGTTTGAGCCTAATCTTGACACTTCACATAGTGCAGAGCAAGTAATGATGCATCCAAGAACTAGGTGGTTCTCCCCTTTTAAAGGGTTTAGAATGTATCGTAGACTTAACCAAGTGTATCAATTAGGTCAACAAGTCACTGCTCAATTCCCACAAAGTTTGATTAAGATATCTACTAATGATTTAACAAGGTCATTAGGTCGAATATATGTTGGTAAATATACAACAGAGGGTTCTCAACAAAATGAATATGCATTCAATTATGTAAATAGAATTGTATTTTACGTGAAGTTGTATGGTATAAAACAATAAAAGAAAAAAAGTAAAAATTATCATTCCCTCCATCTGGCCCCGAAAAGTGAGACATAATCTATTTTTAACTTTTGGGCTGAAACGCAGCTAGTATTCAGCCCAGCCCGCCCAAGATTGAAAACGGACGGGGCCACTATGCCCAATTTTTTTTTAACGCCCACTCATCCTTTCTATCTTGATGCAATGACGTCATAATGTGTGGATGACTCATACATACCCCACGCGGTTTAACTTAAAGCCTAGCTAGCCTTACGACTTATTTACATTGAGATGTATAAATAGCTCTGACGTCGAGGAGTTTAAGATTACACCTCATTCGTCACCTAATGAATAACGTACGTCAGTCCAGTCTAATCAAACATATACATTATGCCGGGCTTATCAATCGTTGGCATCCTCGCAGAGTTAGAGCCTCGCCAGAGTTAGAGCAACTGTCGGCAAAACAGTATCATGTTACTTAGTCGTTTAAGTTATAGCCTTATTATCACATTCACATAGAAGAGATTAATACTTTTTGTAGCCCAGCTGCAGTCCAAGCACGATAGCAACAACTTTCAAGTCACCACAAACCTGCCACTGATGTTTGTCATAGTTTATGTAGTTCTAAAGTTGCAACTTCATGTTGTCATATGTTTCCTTCATGTGGACTGCATGACCAACTGGAATTGATGGCAATACGTTGCCAACATGCAACAAAACAGCTTTTAGACTCAACTTCGATGAATCAATGCAGTCTTCACTCATCAGGATTGTGAATAATGTTGAGAGCTGCCATCAGACCATTGATGTCGTTGCAAGCTACAAGGTCACTTTCCATGATGAAGAATGAGACAAAATCTTTTTGACGGTCACGAAACTTACACACTCTAACATTTTCAGCGAGGAGATTCCACTGCTGCAATCAGGAGCCCAACAGCTCTGCCTTACTCTTTGGCAGTTCTAAATCTCTGATAAAGTCGTTTAATTCATTCTGAGTTATCATGTGCAGTTTAGAAGATGTCAAGTTATAAACAAATTCAGGGTCTTGTGAAGTTGAAGGCTCACAAGTTTCGCAGGTTCCTTCATTCTCCTCGTCCTCTGACTCCAGGGAGAATGAGTGTGGGGGCTCAGGAACGGGTAGTCCTTCGCCGTGAGGTACCGGGCGTATAGCAGAGGGTATATTCGGATATTGTAAAATCCACTTTTTCTTCTTGCAAATACCTTTCTTGACTGGAGGCACCATGCAGAAGTAACAATTGCTGACATGATCTGTTGGTTCCCTCCACACCATTGGCACTGCAAAAGGAATAGATTTCCTTTTCCGATCCAACCACTGGCGAAGGTTTGTTGCACAAGTATTGCAGCATATGTGTGGGGCCCAGCTCTTGTCCTGATCTCCAATCTTACAGCCAAAATAAAGGTGATAGGCTTTCTTAATCACGGCGGTTATAGCACGCTTTTGTGATGCAAAAGTCAATTCTCCACAAACATAACAGAAGTTATCTACACTGTTCACGCAATTACGAGGCATCTTTGTTCAAATTAGGCTGAAAAAAATTCAGTTTCAAAAGCAAACACTTAAAAGAGTTTCACAAGGGTGCACTGTATGACTTCCGCGAATGAACTGATGTTGTGGCGTAATATGTACACGCCTGTGACACATCGACGCCTTGACTCTACTGCGCATGCGCGTAGTTATATTTTTTTATTTTAATAAATTAATGTAATTACATTGCATTTTAATAATTTTAAATTAGGTAAGGTTAAGTTAGGTTATTATTCCATTTATATTAATATAAAAAACATTATGGGAAGCAATATGTTAAAATGATCCAATCTATTTCTTAATAAATAATTTACAAATACATAATGTAATAGATAAATTTAAAATTACATTTATTGTGTATATATGTATATATTTACATTAATTTATTAAAATAAAAAAAATATAACTACGTGCATGCGCAGTAGAGTCAATGCGTCGTCCTCGTTAACAACCTTACCGCCTATTTTAGTATCGTCCGCGAATTTTGACACGTTACTAGTCAATCCTACATCTATGTCGTTAATGTAAATTACGAATAGCAATGGGCCTAACACTGAACCCTGTGGGATACTGCTACCTACATCCAACCACCCCGATTCACTACCATTAACTACGACCCTCTGTCTCCTAGCACGAAGCCATTCTCATAACCAGTTAGCAACTTGACCGCGTATACCGTGCGCTTTAATCTTCGCAATTAATCTTCTATGCGGAACTGTATCGAACGCTTTTTTAAAATCTAGATGAATAACGTCAGCCGCTCTATGCCTATCGTATTCGCGCACTATTTCGTTATAAAATTTTAACAAATTAGTTAAACAAGGTCTATGGCGTCGAAACCCATGCTGACTACTATTAATCAAACCGCAACTTTCTAAGTGATCGATGATACGATCCCTAACTACGAATTCCAAAAGTTTACCGACAATTGACGTTAAGCTAATGGGCCTATAATTGCTAGCTACTGTGCGGTCGCCTTTTTTAAAGATGCGCGTGACGTTAGCTAATCTGAAGTCTTCTGGAATAATCCCCGTCTCCAGTGACTGATTAAAAATCTTCGTTATGGGGCCTACGATAATGTCTTTCAAATCTTTCAGATGTTTAGGATAAAATGAGTCAGGGCCTGGTGCCTTGCTAACTTTTAGCTTATCGATATAATGCGCAATCTCACCCTCGCAAACAGTTATTTCATCCAAAACAGTCTCGCTACTAAATGGAACGATATCGTCCACGTCGGGGACATTATTTACGTCTTCTACGGTAAAAACTGTCGCAATAAAGTTATTGAAAATACCCGCCATCGCCTGAGCGTCGTAAGCCAAAGCGCCGTTAATGTCCACTAGAGGGCCTATGTTATCTTTTATCGGCTTACGATTACTGACGTATTCAAAAAACTTTTTTGGATTATGTTTACTATCCGCAGCTATAAGTATCTCTAAATTACGCAAAACATTCCTAACTGATCTTTTAACCTGACGTCGAAGCTCGATATATCTATTAAAGTTAGCTACCGTGCCATTGCGCTTATTAAGTCTATACGCTCTGTTACGCTCGTTTGTGAACTCGCCTATTTCCCTAGTCCACCACTTGGGCCGGTAATTGTTACTTTTCAGCCCAGACTGCTATTTCCCATGAAACCTAGGTTTTTCTCATGGTTTTTTATGTGATTCATGCGAATCTGACCTTCATTTCCATCGGAAATGACCAGTTGTTAAGATATACCCATCCCCTACCCCATCAATATTGGGGAACCTGTGGGGAATCGTTTTTGGGGGAGATGAAAAACTCGTCATTTCCAACGAAAATGAAGGTAAGAATGTCATAAAACATCAAAAACCATGAGAAAAACCTAGGTTTCATGGAAAACCTAACCTAACCAAAGATAACCATGTAAAAATTACCTTATTGGTCTTGATCATCGGGGTCAGAGTCACTGTCGGTGTCAATGTGGGGAAGAGTCTCGTAATTAACATTAGAGCAGTTAAAGTCTCCGACAATTATACTATTCCGATTATTAATAAAGTTAACAAGAAGCGAGTAAAATCTAATATCGGTATCGAGGGGTTGAACGGGAGGTCTATAAACAACAAAATTAAAACTAGTACTACGCGCCCTAACTTCAACGCATATCGCATTAATTGATGCCGGAAAATCTATCTTAACCTCGATAGCCCCAAGGTAATTACGAATGTATAGCAAAACGCCGCCACCAATCCTATGTAACCTATCATTAGCAAAGAGTTTAAAACCCGCTATATCAAGTTCCCCCAACAAATCCCGAGTCACGGTATTTAACCACGTTTCAGTGAAAGCAACTATATCGTACTTGCCGGAATAAATTATCGCCTTAAATTCGTTTAATTTATTTCTAATACTACGCGCGTTATAATAAAAGACGTTTAAGTTATTTTACCACGGGTCGGCGTTTTAAACTATTTTTCACGTCGGGCCCGCGTTCTCCGGACCCACAACGTTTAAAGAACGCTTCGACTTATACAGCTTTCGAACGTTTTCGTCAATTAACCTACCTAGCCTAGCAGTACCTTTTCATTAAAATGCACCTCATCTTTTATAAAAAGGCTAGGATCACTGAATTCTGACCAGAGCTTTATGAAGGGTACATTTTCCTCAGCACAAATCTCTAATTTAGATTTTAAAAATATCGTTTTTGACGTAATCCTAAGACCCAAACCGTGCCTAGGGATAATACCTAGAACTAAAGACCTATCTGACCCCGCCTTCAGGAACCTAATTAACCCCCTAGATCTCTCAAAAAGGTCATGCACACTCGTATCGGGCCTATACGAGTCGTTGCCCCCTACCATCGTTACCAACAACGAGTGACGGGAGGCAACATCAATCCTATCCACTTCATCGCTAATTCTGTCAACCCTGGCCGCTGGGAGACAGACCCTCCTACTCTTGGTTGGATGCCTTTCAACCAGGGTTTCGGAGCCGGAGTCGGAGCCGGAGTCGGTGGAGCCAGTGAATTTTGCTTACCTGGAGCCGGAGCCGGAGCCGGAGCCAGAAACCTTGAAAATACGGCTCCATGGTCTGGCTCCGGGCGATATATTGCTACCTAAATTGTTATTTGTTAAATATAGGTTTAGTTGCAAATTATAATTCTTGTAATATATTACGAAAAATGGTACCATAGGATTCTTGGATTTTATGGAGGTGTGGGAGTTGCAGGAATAATCTGCAAATTTCCATTTTTTAACCATTAAATATTTGGGAAGATTTGTCTTAACAACACTTAATTATATAGGTAAAATTTTTTTTATGGCGGTGGAGACCTTAGGTAGGTAGGTACTAACTATTTATCTAAGTAGGTAACTACCTAGATACATACCTAGTAAGGTTGGTCCTTCTGACTTGGATTGAACTTTTTATTTTTAGGTCAATTATCTTGTATTGCTAAATTTCTTTTTTTTCAGATTCTTTGTAATTTGTACTTGATTCTTTAATTATAATTATCAGTCTATGACCCTTCATAATGGATAGAGATTCAATAAAGAAGTCTGATATATTCAAGTATTTTACTGAAAGTTCAGATAAGAAACACTATGTTTGTATTTGTGAAGTTTCTGATGCTTCGGGAAATATTTCAACGTGTGGAACTAAAATTACCAAGCCTCAAAGCAAAAAGCCTGATGTCTCCTCAAGAGCATATAATTTGAAAAGACACTTGAGTCGATTACATCCTGAAATATCAAAAATGATGGAAGAAAAGAAGCAAATGCTTGAGCTTTCAAGACCCAGTACTTCTGCCAGTTCAAAAACTAAAGCAAACCAGCAAAACATTACTAAATTTTTGATGTCTCAAAAAGTCACTATCTCAATGACTACAGATAATTTTAAAAATAGCATAATTGAGTTAGTTGTTAAAGATTCTATGCCTCTATCTATGTTTGAAAAGCCAGCTATGCGCAGTCTACTAGAAGAAATGGCTCAGAAATTCAAGATTAGTTTAGATAAAGACAATATCCGTCATTTAGTGATAGAAAAATCAAAAGAAGAAAAATTTGCTCTCAAAGAGCAATTAAAAGGGCGCTTCATATATTTAAAAGTTGATGGTTGCACACGAATACGGACACATTATTTTGCCATCAATGTCCGATTTATTGATGATGATAATAAAATCCTCACCCGCACTATAGCAGTAAAAGATACACATGCTCAGCAAACTAGTGACTACCTGCATGATCTAATTATGAGAACTCTGGAAGAGTACGGCATACCGAAAGAATTTGTGCTCTGCATTGTCAGTGATAATGCATCAAATATGATTAAAACTGTTGAGAAATTGAATGATAATCAAGAGGCAACTTCAGAAGATGATATACAAACATTTGGTGAACATGATGATGATTCAACAGACACTCAGGAAGTGGCATCTTGTGTAGAAGAAATTGACAGTATTGTATCTGAAATTTCACACTTCTCCAGAATCAACCACATGCGTTGTGGTGCACACACCTTGCAACTTGCTATTTGCGATGGATTGAGAGATAAACATGCTACCTCTCTCATAGGTAAGTTGAGACAGGTTGTAGTAGCAGCAAGAAACCCAAAAGTGGAAGAAATAATTAAAAGACGTGCAGGCAAGGTTGCTATTTTAGATCAACCTACTCGATGGGGCAGCACTTATTTAATGATAGAGCGCTTATTAGAATTAAAACCTGTACTCTTGGACATGGCAAATTCAAATGTGAATCTTTCAGAAATAATGTGGGAACAAGCAAGAAGATTGGAAAGAGTACTGTACCAGCCATATATAGTAACAAGAAAAATTCAAAGTGAAGATTTGACTCCCGGTCAATTTTTGAAAGAGTGGAAATCTTTGATGTATTTTCTTTCCAAGATAGAAGGCACCATAGCTGATGACATTAAAAGTTCCATGGAAAGGAGAGAAAATATTTTACTTGATAATGAAGTATTGCTTGCTGCTGTTTATATAGATCCTAGATATAGATGCTTATTAACATCTGAACAGGTAGTTAAAGCCAAGGATGCCCTATGCAATATAGCAATCAGAATGAAAAGTAACCTAGACCTTTCAAATAAAGTCTCTCTATTAAGAGAGGAATGTGGAACCGAGATTATTGCATCATCATCAAATTCATCATCTCCTTCCACCACTTCTGATGTCAGCGAGTTTGATTTTGAAAAAAATTATTGATATTCAACATGGTAAGAAATCAAAACGTCCTCGTTTAGAAAGTGAACTAATACCACCTCTCAGTCCAATGTGTACCCTCAAATTGCAAGTTGAGGAATCTTTTCCTGAGATTGAAAAATTTGACCGTTCGTCAAAACTGTCTTTTGAACAAGTAATAGAAAGGTATCCTAAAGTTATAAGAGATGTTGCAAATCTTCTAGTAGCTATGCCTTCAACACAAGTCAGTGTTGAACGGCTATTTTCAGCACTGAAAATTTTAAAATCTGATTTAAGGGCACGTATGAAAGAAGATATTGTTGAGGCTATGTTATTTTTAAGAACAAATGTTTATAAGTAAACTTAGATAAATAATTTTAATTCATACTTTTTTTTATGGAAACAGATTTACAAGGAGAATATCTTGATTTTATGTTTAAAAATTAGTTTCCTACCTTAACTACATTAGTAAAAATTTCTGCAAAAGTTATTATTTTGCTTTCATTTTTTAATACAAGGAGTATTATGATTTATGATACTGTAAATGTATCATTGAATTTGCAAACTTTTTAATTTTTTAATATGTAGTTTGAACTTTAAAGATAAAGTCTGATTTAAGGTTACACTTAAAAAAAATATAATTGAGGCCATCTTGTTTTAAAAAAAAAATTATAAATAAACTTAGTAATTTTCATTTTCAATTATTTTAAGGAAACAGATTTACAAGAAGAATATCTTGATTTTATGTTTAAAATTAGTTTGATTATACCTTAGCTAGAATAAAAAAAATTTTGCATTAGTTTTCATTTGTTAATCCAAGGAGTAGTATTGATTTTATAAGCGTAGGGTAAATGATTTTGTAAATTTTCTTTTATAATATGTATTAGTAGTTTGAACTTTTGACTTTTAGTTGAATTGCTTTTGTTAATTAAATTACAAAACTTTTTGACTAAAAGAAAATCTCTTTTTAAGTAAATAATATAACCTATTAAAAATTTAAAAACTGAATTTTTTGAAATATTCAGCTCTTTTTCAAGCCAAGTTGGCTTTCATGAAGCTTTCAAGTTTCAACACTTAAAAAAAGATGCATATATTATCTCAGAAAGTTTGATTGTTACTATTTTCCATACGAGAATTCTTAAGTTTGAACTTTGAACTAATTAGGAGGCAAGTTTCTCTAATTTATATAAGCTACCATTGTTAATAAATATTTAATATCATTTAGTTTTCATCATTTTCCTTTAGTTATTTAAATAACTTCATTCTATCATTATATTTGCCTAATTTAAAATCATAAGAAATTTAAATTTTTGAGTATTAAAGTGATTTAATAATAAAATATTTTTGTGCAATATTTTAAATTGGACAATTAGTTATATAAATCTAGATATTTATTTTATAATTAACAGAATTTACTATAAAAGAGCCGGAGCCAGAGCCGGAGCCAGACTGTAAAAAATTTCTGCTCCGGAGCCGGAGTCGGAGCCAGAAGTTTTTTTACCGGCTCCGAAACCCTGCTTTCAACGAACTCTATCCATATAGCGCACTAAAGAGTCCCCAATTAAAATAGTTTCCCCTTAGTTCACGTCCCTATCCAAATGGGCGAAAGGGTTCGAAACCTCGATAGGGGGGGGTTCCTACCACCTAACGTACGTGGCCTAGCTCAACCCTTAACTTCTCTAAATCCCTACCCATCTACTAAACTCGGACCAACCTTAACCCCTTCCTCAACTCTATCAAACCTTCCCGATAAGCTACCTAAACTAGAAACTAGGTTACGCACCTCACCCTTCAAATTACTAACGTCTTCAACGTTAGTATTAGTTCGGCTTTCGTCAACTGTATCCCTACCACTGCCCTCATCAAGCGTTGCAAGTCTTTCTGTTACCTCACGTACACTACGTTTCATGTCAACTATTTCCTCCCTTAAATCACAAAAAAAAAACGATCTCTCGGTAATCGCCATAGGACCGCCGTTATAATCCTTAAAATCCGTATACCACCGATTTATCCCACACCTAACACACGACGCTTTCTGCGACGGCATCGCGCAAGTTAAATTATTTTATAACCGTCACAAGTATAAGTTAAATTAAGCCGGCACGCTATGAAAACTTCTAAATCGCTAAAAACCACTAATATTCAATTACTTAACTATAACAGTGTGAATATAAACGCAAGTATACAAAATTCAAAGCTTTCCAAAAGTAAGGTTATTGGCAATATCCAAAAGTAGAAGCAATATCAGAGAGCTCAGAAAATGCGTCCGCTCAGTACGGAGTCTGGCTGACGAATGAATGGAGTCTGGATGAATGAGACATCTAATAAAACAATACAATTGTTTTTACACTCGATCATTGATGGTTTGTTCAACAGAATCAACTTGCGATTCACCCCTCTGTAGCATCTCGATTCATTTGCGAGGTTTGGTGGAGGGAATTCTTTCCGTTCAGCTCCTACCCTCGTAGCCAGCTACTGACAATATATTTTTAATGTTAAAATTATATATATCGAAGTAACTTTTTCAAAAATAATATATAACCTTTGGTTAATCTTTGGATAGCTTCCGCCCGAATTGTTTATTCTGACGAAGGTCAAGCTTTTCACTCCACCTTAGACCTACAGATATTGGTACCCTGAACTCTCATTATGCGTCTGGCGAGCCAGGCGAAAACATATGTTCTCTTCTCTCTCTTCTTCTTACCATCTTAGGTTAGGATACCCCTTTGGAGGGGTGAGGCCGTCCCACCTTCTTCCCCCAAAGCTCCCCCTTCATGCCACTTGGGGGTTCCCCCTACTCCTTTTTGCATAACCCCCTCCCCCATTACCCCCACCCCTTCATTCAGCTTGGGGAGGGTCACCCCCACCCCTTTGATGCATAACCCCACCCATTTGCAATAATCCCACCCCCCTTTGCAGCATTGATCAACATTTCAATTGCATTCTACTCTTTTGCGCCCATCCTACTGCTCCCTACCATCGTCACCTACATCGAGTGACGGGAGGCAACATCAATCCTATCTACTTCGTCTCTAATTCTGTCAACCCTGGCCCCTGGTAGACAAACCCTCTTCCTCTTGGTTGGATTCCGTTCAACGAACTCCTTATCCATATGACGCACTTAGGAGTCCCCAATTAAAATAGTTTCCCCCTCGTTCACATCCCTATCCAACTGGGAGAAAGGGTTCGAAACCTCGATAGGAGGGATTCCTATCACCTAACGTACGTGGCCTAGCTACACCCTTAACTACTTTAAATCCCTCCCCATCTACTAATCTCGGACCAACCTTAACCCCTTCCTCAACTCTGTCTAACCTTCCCGATAAGCTACCTATACTAGAAACTAGGTTCCTAACCTCACTCTTCAACTTACTAACGTCGAAGACGTTAGTATAGGTTCGGCCTTCGTCAACTGTAAGCCTACCCCTACTCTCATCAAGCGTTGAAAGTCTTTCCGTCACCTTGCGTACACTACGTTCTAAATCAACTCTCTCTTCGCTTAACTCACAAAAGAAACAAACCGATCTCTCGGTAATCGCCATAGAACCGCCGTTGTAATCTTTAAAATCAGTATACCACCGATTAAACCCACACCTAGCACACGACGCTTTCTGCGACGGCATCGCGCAAGTTAAGGTAGTAAACGTTTATAACCGTCACAAGTTTAAATTAAATTAAGCCGACACGCTATGAAAACTTCTAAATCGCTAAAAAACACTAATATTCAATTACTTAACTATAACAATGTGAATATAAACGCAAGTATATAAAATTCAGAACTTTCTAACAGTAAATTTATCGGTAATATCCAAACGTAGAAACAATATCAGAGAGCCCAGGGAATGCGTCCGCTCAGTAAGGAGTCTCGCTGACGAATGATGATGACGATGATGATGATATCTGTTCGGTTGTTCACGCCAAAATGGCTAGGGTTATGTGTATAGCGTGATGTTACCAATACCCTGAGCCAAGTTTGATGAATGTCTGTGTTTGCAGTGCGCCCGTTGCGTGGATGCGTGTGTGAGTACGTCCGTGATTGTTTGCTTGAAGAATGCTTATAGCCTTCCCGTAGGAGTGGGGGAAAATACCACGTTGTGCTTGAGGGATGGGGTCGCCGGTGAAGTATGGGGGTCGTCAAAAGGGTTCTTACCGAATAATTTCTCGTACAGCGGCCGAAGATGACCGATGATATACAGTATTTGGCAAAAAAAAACATTGACGAGAAAATGCGAGAAACTTGGAAGTGGGATGGGTCAACCGCTAGCCGGGGAGAATGTGAGTTGGGAGGGGGGCCTCCTTGAAAGCGGAGGGAGTCGCTGGCTACAACTTGGACTGTTGGATGAAAAACATTGGATGATGCCGACCCATGTAGCAGAAATTTTCGAATGTGGTTCCTTTCCTTTTGCAGAAGAGAACTGAATGTTAAATGCAGTTTGTTAAAATATCACTTGAAAAAAATGTTGGTAAATTTACAGTTTCAACCACAACTCGTTTTGAAAAATAAAAATTAGGTTTTCCGGTGGTTTCTGATGTGATTCATCCGAGAATGACATTCATTTCCGTCGCAAATTACTCGTTTTTGTGATTCCCCCCGCCCCACAATATGGGGGAATGCGTGGGAAATCGGGGTTCTTCGGTGGGGGGGGTAAAAAACGAGTGATTTGCGACGGAAATGAATGTCATTTTCAGATGAATCACATCAGAAACCAATGGAAAACCTAGGAACCGAACCTGGTAAATTTGCAGTTTCGGCCCCAATTCGTTTTGAACATGAAACTTGTTTTTCCTATGTTTTTTGATGCGATTCATTCAAATTTGGCATCCGTTTCCGTCGCAAATCACTTGTTTTTGAGATCCCCCCCCTCCAACATCAAAAGCCAAAAACGAGTGATTTGCGGTGGAAATGGATGTCAAATTCGAGTGAATCACCTCAAAAAACATAGGAAAAACATGTTTCATAACCCAACCCAACTCACTCCAATCCACTGGATTGAGTTGGGTTGGGTTATGACGGAGTGATAAGATAAACGATTCCTTCAGAATTGGTTCCACAAAACGATTCCTTCAGAATCCGGCCGTAAATTAGTTTAAAAAATAAATCGTTAAACTAACGAAAATATCATGACTTAACCTAACCAATCGTCAAGGGTGTACAGTTGCCCTAACCGGGCATTCAATTAACCTAACCGGGCATTCAGTTGACCTAACCAGGCATTCAATTAACCTAACGAGTCAATGTTATTCTTAAAAAAATTACAAATCACTTCAAACGGAGTAAGAGCACAACCTTCACACACTGTACCCATGGCTAGACTGAGACAATATGGCGGACCAAAAATTATTATATTTATTATCTCCGTTATTATCCATTTGCGACGGAAGTGGTATTAGAAAAAGTTGTCCTAAATGAAGAGATACAGCTAAACAACACATCAAATATGCAGTAATCAAGTTGTGGTTGAAACTATAATAATACCAAAATGTTTGCACCGATTTCACTTTTGATTTGGCTGGATATTCGTTTGTCACTACCGGTAGTCATCAATTTATAGCGTGATGTTAGCACTATAATAATAATGATGATAATATTGGTTAATTGTTAATAGTTATAATTGGTTGTTAATGATGATGCTGATGAGGCTGGGTTCACATTGATCTTTTCTGATCAAATAATGTTATTAATTAGGTTGATTGATAGAATGAGTTTTCTTTCTTTGTTAAACAAAATAAATGATTTATGAATAAGACAAAATATGAGTTGTTTGCTTACAGTTGAAAGTAAATGTGCACTGGAATAATGACTTCAATATAATAATGACTTCAATATTAATAACGCGCGAGGTAATGATTAGTCTTTATATAAAGTTAGGTGAATGACACCAGGCCAAAATGGGGCCTTCAAAAATGGTGTTCACATGGTGGTAGCTCTCGTGTCACTGGTTCTTCGGAGAGAGAGAGAGTCGAGTTCCGTCGATAAGTCCTTGTAACGAAGTTGAAGTGTGAGGCAAGGCAAAAGGAAAGCTTGAAGAAGTTCCGTGCTGTGACGTCATCTTGGTCGTGTTTGTGTTGATGGAACATCGCTAAAGCATTTGAAAGCGTCTCTGCCACTACATGTGCATCACATTTAGTGTACACATTAAAGGAGAATCAGGGAAGGTTTTAATGACACACTTGCATCTCCCAGTCCCCCAACCCCCACCCTAGGTTGTGTTTCGGTGGGCTTTTGCTGCACAAGGCACATATGGCATTCTAGTATATATATATTATATATATATATATATATATATATATATATATATAATGTATTCATGGATTAATTTCGCACTTAAAATATTTCGGCATGAATTTTAAATTATTGTTTTTATATATATTCTCTTTCAGTTCCCTGCTCGGAGGAACTAATTTGTGCCTCGGGACCTTTATTTTTTTTTAGTATTAATATACGAATCCTTTCTGAAAATATTACTTTATTTAAGAAGGTATATAAAGGTTTTATTACATAAAAAGGATTTTTAGTAATTTTAAGGGGATGGAATACATTTTTTTTTTAATTTTGTTTTTATAATGTCTGAAGAACATACAGATAACGCTAATAACAACGGAGTTATTTTAATTCAGATTTGGGTCGGATAATTGTTGTTTGTTAGGATTGAACTCTCAATTTCACACAACCAGGTACACCCGGTTCATCAGGATTTCCTGAGCAGGGTATCTATAGATAGTGGCAAGACACTTATAGTCTTCTTTTGAAGAATTGCACAGCGACATAAGCAGTGCACCGAATTTCTTTAAGTAACTGGTTGAATAATCTTCTTGGCTCTCTGACTGCTACTTTCCTTTAGACTTCAGGATGTTCCTTGTTTTGCCTCTTTAGTTTGGGAACTCTGCACATTCTTTCTTTCCTTTTTTCCAATGTTTTCTGGGTGGTTATAGAACTCAGTTTGAGGTGAGAATTACTTGTAGTTTCTCTATTATTTAAGTCTCTTCTTCTTTCCAAGGAAATGTAGATTTAATTTACGTAATCTTTCTCAGTATCTTAATTCTTAGAAGCAACTGAGCTTGGCTGTAAAATTTCTCTGAAATTCTCCTACCTGTCTGATTTTCTATTTTTTTAAATGGGGACGTTAAAACGAAGCAATATTCCAATTTGGTATAATCAGTGTTCTTAGCAAGAGAATCAATACATTCTTGTCCCTTCTTTTAATGGTTCTCAGCTGTCTCAAATTTTGCATCGTCGGTTATTATAACTCCGAAATCTTTTGTTGTTGAGTTTTTTTTTTTAACTTGATGTTCATTTGGGACATAACAGTTTTTAGAGTTAATTTTTTCCTTTTTTCCTTGTCTTACGTGAAATAGCTAAACCTTTTCAATGTTAAATCTTATGTTGTCTTCTGACCATCTGTATATTCTGTTTCTTTCCGTTTGTAAACCTTCTATATTTTCACAGTTTCTAATTATTTTGCTAATTTTTGGTATCATCAAACAACATGATAAAGAATAGTAGTGGCGTTAATAATATTCTTTGTGGTACTGAGCTACGTACCTCTGATTCTGATGACGATATTCCTTGACCTGTAACCGCTGTTTGAGGAAGTTGTAGTTAATAATAAAAATTATTATTATTATTATTATTATTATTATTATTATTATTATTATTATTATTATTATCTTTTCTAGTTAATGAAATAAAAAATCGTTTGTAGTTTTTCATTTTATATATTTTTTATGCAGGAAGGAGGGACCAAGGACGAAAGCCCGCAAAACCCCCCCTTCCCCATAGAGGAAGAAGAGGGCCAAAATCAAGATCCAAGGTTTCCGAGATGCCTCGACACTGCGTTTGAAAGATTGGAAATCATAGACAGGGGGAAAGATTGATTGAGGAAGACTGTTCCAGAGTTGACCGGTTGAGTAGATGAAAGATTAAAAATATCGATTAACCTTGCGTTAGAAAGTAGGACAGAAAAGGAATGAGAATGTGTCGAAAGTCGGGTACTCCGTGCTCTCCTTAAAGGAGGAAGCATGCAGTGTCCGTTGTAATAATAATAATATTAAAAAGAGAGTGAGGCAACATTGCGGCGAAAAGAGAGAGATTGAAGACAGTCAGTAAGAGGCGGGGAATTGATGAAACGAAAAGCTTTTGATTCCACCTGGTCAAGTAAGGCTCTGTGGGTTGAGCCACCCCAGTAGTATTGCCGCAAAATGTTAGACTGCAATGCAATTGCAAATGTTGCATAATATCGCAAGAGTGCCACCCATTGTTGCAAGGCACCCCATAGTGCCAACCCCCACCACCCCTGTTGCAGCCCCCTTTGTTGCAAGGCACCCCCAAAATGGGGGAGGGGTTGCAAGAGTAACAAGGGGTTATGCAACTTGGAACGGAGTTATCCCCAAGCTGCAATGAACCCCCCAAAGGGGTATACCTAACTTAAGAGAGAGGTGTTCGCCTGTCAGGAGCCAAGCGCATATTAAGACTTCAGCCGAGCTGTCGTTGTCTTATAGGGCCCCTAATCAGCCAGTTGGCTTAATCAGCCAGTGCCTCCGGGCATCATCAGCCAGTGCCTCCAGGCATCATCAGCCAGTTGGCTTAATCAGCCAGTGCCTCCAGGCATCATCAGCCAGTTGGCACAGTGTACACACCATCTATACTGTTTATGTGCGTCACGCGTTAAACTCTAAGGTGGAGGCGGGCTCGAGACCCGGCGCGGTTGAGAGCCAGGGTGACCTAATGATCCGTGTTAAACTCTAAGGTGGATGCAGGCTCCAGACCCGACGCGTCCTTCCGCGGTTGATAGCCAGGGTGACCTAATGATCCGTGTTAAACCGTAGGTCTAAGGTGGAGTGTAAAGATTCACCAGAATGAACAATTCGAACGGAGAGCAAAGGCGAGCCGATATATGTAAATTTCCGGAAAAAAGTTCATCTAAAAATTCGTGTAAACCTCTTTCCACGTTTCTCTCATATATATATATATATATATATATATATATATATATATATATATATATATATATGTTGTTTATTTCTTCATTGTTGGTTCTCTGATTTCAAATTGCAACCTCAACTCTCTCTCTCTCTCTCTCTTCTCTCTCTCTCATACAAGATCAAAATAACAAAGCCTTTCACGTCTCTCCACGAATGGTGACATCTGATACATGCCATAAATCTTTACAACACCCGAGGTTCGTCCGTCAATTCATCCGCAATTAGGTTAAATTATGTTCCAATCTCCCGCGAAATATTTTTGAGAACGATGTATATCTGTTTATTTCTCTCTCTCTCTCTCATATATATATATATATATATATATATATATATATATATACACTTCCCCGTCATATATTCTGGCTTACAACCTACCTCAACTCTCTCTCTCTCTCTCTCTCTCTCTCTCTCTCTCTCTCTCTCTCTCTCTCTTCTCTCTCTCCCAGTTAAGCCCCTGCTGACCAAAGCCTTTCTTATCTTTCCACAACAAAAATTTAATTACATGTCATAAACGGATTTCCATTCTGAACCTTTCGTGTGTGTATATATATATATATATATATATATATATATATATATATATATATATATACAGGGTGTTTGAAAACTTTCTGTACAAATTGTAATGGGGGATAGGCAACACCAAGACAAACCCTTTTCGTCTATAAGTGTATGTCCGCTGACGTCACCATTCGGCGCGAGAGGGCGCCGCTGCAATTGGCTAAAAGGTGAAGTGGGCTAGACTCGCGCTTGCCGCGGGCATTCTTAAATCGGACGTAGTACGCGTAACATGGAGCGCTTCACGACTGCTGAGATGGCTGACATGCATATGGTGTATGGGGCTGCCAATGGAAACGGAAGAGCTGCTGTGAGGTTGTACCGACAGCGCTTCCCAAACAGACGTGTGCCAAGCCACCAAACGTTTGCGCATTTGCATCGGCGACTGCGAGAAACTGGAACATTCCATGCAAACATGCAGCTATATTTATCCTTGTTCACGTTTAAAAATAAAATCTGAAACATCTGTTGTTTTATTTCTTTATTGGCTATTCTTTGATTTTCACGTACTTAACACCTCAACTCTCTCTCCCTCTAGAATACAAGATCAAAATAACAAAGCGTTTCACGTCTCTCCACGAACGGTGACATCTCACACATGCCATAAAACTTTACAACTCGCTCGATATCGTATTTTACAACCCACTACATTACACGTCTTTGTTTTTTTTAATTTATTTATTGTATCGCTGAAATTTTACAGCGGCTGCCTTCAGGGGTAATTAAATATCTTCCACTCACTTTTATGATACGCATTTTAAATTATACTGACCAGTTCATCACACTTCTTTGTCATTCCTTCATGGGTAATTAAATATCTTTCACTTTTATGCTTCAAGGCATCGTAAACCATAGTTAGTGTTTTTCTCAACCATACGTGAATATCATCCAATATCACGAAATCCCTTCCCAACAAACGAGAATGTACAGGCAAACTGTTACGGCCATAAAACGTTTTTTCTCTCTCTCCCTCCCTCCATCCCTCTCTCTCTCTCTCTCTCTCTCTCTCTCTCTCTCTCTCTCTCTCTCTCTCTCTTCAGTTGTAGGTAAATTATTAGAAGGGATAATAGCTGATAGGATCGTTGACCATTTGGACTCCTACAAGCTGCTTGGGGACTCCCAACATGGGTTTAGACGGCATAGGTCGTGTCTCACCAACTTGCTCGAGTTTTTCCACGTCATGGTGAGTGAGTACGATAAGAGTAGGGCGATTGATATACTTTATCTCGACTTTCAGAAAGCCTTTGATAAGGTACCTCACCGCCGGCTAATGGCGAAAGTGCGCGTGCTGGGTATTGGTGGGGAAATAGGTAGGTGGATTGAAAACTGGCTGAGGAATAGGCGGCAGAGGGTGGTAATTAAAGGGGCTAGTTCGGGTTGGGCCTCGGTCACTAGTGGGGTTCCTCAGGGTTCCGTTTTGGGGCCACTGTTGTTTATCATTTACATAAATGATATCGACGTTGGCATCGTCAATCGGATCGCCAAATTCGCTGATGACACCAAGCTTGGGGCCAATGTTGGGACGCCCGAAGCGATCGAGGAACTGCGTGCGGACCTAGGTAGGATAGGAGAGTGGTCCGAAAAATGGCAAATGCCGTTTAACTTGGGTAAATGCAAAGTGATGCACATTGGCTACGCCAATCCTACAAGTCGGACTACTCGATGTTGGGTAGTAATAGCGAGGTGACTGATTTAGAAAAGGACTTGGGTGTGTTAATTAGCAGTGACCTTAAGTTTACGAAACAGTGTGTAGAGGTGGAAAAGAAAGCCCAGAAACTATTGGGTTATATCAGGAGGCAATTTCAGTTTCGGAACAAGGAGATTGTGCTCTCACTGTACAATTCCCTTGTTCGGCAGCACCTGGAGTATGCTGTGCAGTTCTGGTCGCCCACCCTCAGGAAAGATATTGAGAGGCTGGAGCGAGTGCAGGCGAGGGCCACAAAGTTAATCCCTTCCGTTAGGCATATGGGCTACAATCGACGGTTACGCACCCTGAACTTGTTTTCGCTTGAAACTCGGAGGCTGCGCGGTCAACTGATCGAGGTTTTCAAGCTCTTACGCGGGTTCAACGATGTCGATTTTAGAAGTATGTTTAGTTTAAATGATAACCCAACTCGCAACAATGGTTGGAAGTTGGATTTGAAACGGTTTAGGACTGGTGTGTGTGGGAATTACTTTACGTATAAGATCTGTGACACATGGAACAGGTTACCTTCGGAAGTTGTGAACAGTTCCTCTGTGGATCAGTTCAAGAAAAGGTTAGACCAAATCTTGCACACTGTTTGAGTGTGTAGAAAATTTTCCGTGGCACCCGTTGCCATTGGTACCTCCTCGGTATGGGCCGCAAGGCCTTTTGAGGTACTTCTTTTCCTTGTAACTCCTTGTAACTCTCTCTCTCTCTCTCTCTCCTCTCTCTCTCTCTCTCTCTCTCTCTCTCTCTCTCTCTCTCTCATACATGATCGAAATTCAAATCGTTTCGCGTCTCTCCACGAATGGGGACATCTGACACGCCCCAGATTTCACGGGGCAACCAACCACATCCCTATGGGGAGGACCCCAGGACCTCTGTTTGGCCGCTATGCAGGCCTACGCGTCAAGCACCGCCCAAAATTCAAGCTAACGATTGTGTTTTGTGGATTGCTCACAGGCCCCCTTATAAAGGGAGAATTTCAACTCAGAGCCTCAGTTCGTGTTTTTCGCTTAGTGTTTAATACACCATGAGTCAGATATCGTTGTAAAATTCCCCTGATCTGAGTGAGGATAAAGACATTTATGCCCACACGGCGCTGCACATCTTCAATGCTATAGATCGGGGGAAGTTTTTATCTACCCAGAGTGTTACGGAAAATTGTGATGAAATGCAAGAATCGTTCAATGAAGGTGTTGTTGAAATGTAAGTGATTATATTTTGCGGTTCATTCAGTGCTAACTTATAAGTGCCATAATAATTGTTTTGAAAAATAGTTTGTGTTTATTCTCGGTCTATATATAATGCTTCAATTGGTGTTAACTTATAAAAGACCGCAATAAACACGTTTTCAAAAATATTTTTTATTCTCTGTTACCTTCGGATTATTTCAGTATATATATATATATGTGGTGTGTTTTATTTGTACATTTCTTGTTGGATTTTTAGAAATATTAAAACTTACAATAGAAATATTAAAACTATTAAGACTTGGCTCCGGGTTCGAGACCCGTTGCAGGCAGATGGAGCATAGCCCCAGGGGCCTGAATACAGAAGTCGAGGTATTGGCTCACATCCCCCCAAGCGAGTGTCAAATCATCGAGGAGATAATGTAAGTATTTTGAGGTTAAAAACAAAACACATTGTATTTTCATTTATTAAATGGTAGAAAACATGTACAAAACGGTGCCAGTATCCGTTAAATAAGTCTTAATGGCTACAGTTACGAATGTATATACAACTTTACACAATATAGATATACACCTTTACACATTACTGGGCGTGCTAACATATGGAAACTTTTTTTTTATCTGTCTGCATACACTTTTATCGTTCATCTCTATGTCGCACAAATCGAATAATTTTAAAAAATTCATAAATCCCTTCCCACGTGACATGTGCATGAGAAAAAATGCAATACAATCGCACGTTTCAGTATAATATCCTTGAAAACGATATGGGTTCCAAACAATCTCAGGTACATGTAATTGCGCGATAAACTGTACAATTACCGAATCATTCCAGGGCTGAAATCCGAGTGAATCAAAATAGTACATTCTTTCCCTATTTTTAAAATAGATTGCAAACCAATGAATCCCCTCACCCCCACAATGTCGGTGTTAACGATAATCCCGTACCAGTTTCTCGTACTTGGCAGCTTCAATATTTCATTCTTCGCAAACACACCGATAAATTTTGAGCGTGTGAAACGGTCACTTTTCATTACTCTCTGGAGTGTATTCGCGTCCATTTTAAAAGTCTGTGACCACGTTCCTGAAACGATCAACTTCTATTAGTGCCTGTGATTCGAGGTACACGAGTACACTTATAGGCGCGTCTATAGGCTTGGCAAATTCCAACCTGACTGAGATATTCCCACTCTGCTGTGGACTTAAATGCGTATTTGCGCCAGCAGACAAGTCAGGCGTAATATCAAATGAATAAATGTTAAATTCTTCGACAAATTCTTTCTGCGTTACACCAAACCCAAGTTCGTCACAGCGCCTGTATTATGAGCCAGACTACTATATGCTCTCGCGCAGAGCGGGAACACAGCGTCTGATGAGTAGTCCGTAATCATGGTCCCTCCCAAGCGATGCCATTTACGTATAGAGTAATATTTTTAAGGCCGAAATTCTCGAATTTAAAGGCACTCTTTTTATATTTTCCATTCGTCGAGGCGTGGTCCTGCATTCCAATTAATATCCTTTTAGGTAGGACTCCAAGGGCCACGTTTTCTAGTTGCTTCGAGGCCAACCCGGCGGGACCGTGTATAGTTTGATCTGTACCCTGTTAATTGGGTATTTTACTGTGGCGTGTATTAAGTCTTTCTCAATTTCTATTTGTTTCGGGAACTTAATTTCACTCGGCGTATACGCAAATACGTCTCCATGATGTGAATCACAACGGGTTTCGCCCTCTTCTTGATCAGACCCCAGATTTATGCAGATCTCAGGAATCGTGCGGGTAAGCTTCAACTTCATATCCACCCCGTTCATAAGCAACTTCTCCTGGAATGTGAATCTGTATGCAGCGTCCAAAACATTCATATATCTTTTTTTTAGAATTTTTAAATTTATCCTTTATCCATTTTCATCTTTAGTGTGGTAATACCCTCGGCGGTTAAAAAGGTGTCCTTCGCTTCTTTTGAAAAGTTGAGGACATTTTCCAGATAGGCTCGTAGGTGGTAGTACCCCGTTCCTGCCGAGATGTTAACCTGGTTTAAATACACTCACACTGGCTGAATATGGAGTGTAAAAAGTTGGTTTCAGGGTAGGCAGAGTAACTATCATCGCAGTCCGTTCCATCAGAATGGGCTATACGCAGTTTAGCGTACATGTGCATGCAGCTCGGGTCAAAAAAGTAAGGGCCTGAGCTGGGTATCACGAATTCTATAGGGGCACTGGCGAACTAATTGTGTTTAATGGGTTAATTGTAATAAAGTCGCTATGCTCAATAGAGACCTGAGTGGGGGCATATCAAAGAGGGACAGTTCCGATTTACAGCATTGTGAACTACACGGATGGATGAAACGCGCCATGACGAGTCAGAAATAGTGCCACCTCCCTCGACAAGTATTAGTCACCTATGATTCGTGAGAGTAGTGTCCTCAGCTTATATCAGTTAAAAAAATGATCAGCCATAGGTTTCATACGCTTAGAGCACTTTTTTTATTTCCTTTTACGTTTAGCGCCACGTGATGGTAACCCCTTCTTCCTGGCAGATCTCTTCTTTCCGCCACCACGCATTTTTCTCTTTGCATCTTTGATGATTTCGTCCCGTGTACGTTTTAAATGTTTTTTTAGAGCTTCTTTAGGCTTAGTTCCACCCATTATGTCTTCTGCCGCGTTAAAACCTGTTTGTAACGCCTTCCGCCCTAGGTACCTGGCACCCCTCTTCAACAGTGGGACAGCGGTGCGTAGTATGGATGAAAAAATGGATCCAAGTCCACTCCCACGCTGGTATCTCACTCCTCGGTAGACTGTGAATGGTCTTCGAGTCATTATAAACGACGAAAGTGTAGTTTCACTGTTAAGCTCCCATCACCGAATGGGAAATTTTTTCCCTCAATCGTTCTTATATATATCGAGATGTTGGTTAATAGATTAGTCGCAACATTCACATAATGGGGCTTGTCATATGTAATGCTCAAACTTTTCCCTCTATGGTTGGGGATGTGTGCAATGCGCAGCAGGCGCGCCTGGGTGTCCCCAACAAATTGGTGCTCTACGATATTGCTGTAAATATAGCACATGTCTGGGGGCGGAGAGCTTTCACCCAATTTCTCCATCTTCAATTGATACATTAAGCTGGACAAGTCATGCTGTGCCTCGTGAAAGGTATCTCTTTGGAGAGCTGCGCTATATCGGCCCTCAGCCACAATTGTGAACAGCTCTTTATCTTTAATATTTCTACTAAGCGTTGACTTTAACTTCAATGTGCATGCAGGCGTGTCTATGTTTACGACTTCAAAAAGTAAATCGTTTGTCAGGTACGACTTTTCAAGACTCTTGTTTAACCCCGTCACAATGTCCATGGCTGTATCATAATGCCCGATTCCTAGCGATACATTTGTGCTATAGTACCGTTCCTCACCGAACAGGACTGACGCATAGTATTGTCTAAGGTTATGCCTAATTTTTCGCACTCATCGATCTTCTAATGATCAGAAATATGATTTGCTCATTTTCAAGAGTTAAAAATTTGGTGGCTAACTGGAGTTCACATAACCCACCTCATACGAATCACGCTCCAATTCAATGGGTCCGTGGAGTTCTGTCACAAAGTTGGCGAGGGTGTTGTTAGGATGTACAGACAGAGAAGGAGGACGGGAGTGTGACATAGAATGGCTAGGGCCATGTTGCATACTATTAAGCTTCATTATTGCAGCAGCTTTTATATAGGTGTTGAAGCTTTCTGGGTAACCCAGCCATTTCACCAGGTACATTTTTCTCTTTCCTGAACCTTTGCTCCTAAATTTTTCAATTTTAAACACTTTTTCCTAAATTAAATGTCACTTTCTGCAACTCCTCGCGGTAAAAGCCTCCAGCGATTCTTCCCCATTCAAATCTTCAACGTAATACATCATTATCTCACCTTTAGGTCTCATAGCCGAACTTTAAAAATCTCACGTGTCCATCCTTGCTCAAATCCCTTCGCGAATTTATTTCCCGAACGTGATAGCCTTACATAATCATTGATTTTGAAATGCAGAGTGTGGTGGCGGTGCATCTCTTCTCACCTCTGGCGCGTACCTCTTTCTAAAACTTCGTTAGGTGTTGTGCCAATCGTACGATGGTGTGAACGGTTGTATGATGAGCCAATGACCGAGAACGTTTATATATCTGTATGTGTTTTTATGTGTAAAATAGGATGCATGCGTTCCTTTATGGTACGTTGAACTCTTTCAGCTAAAGAGGCCTTATGTATAGAACTGCTAGTGTATAACTGATATTAAACTCTGTCAGCATGTTCTGAAAAGCGCGCCTATAAATTCTTTCCCCATATCCGTACAAAAATAGCCAGGAATCCTTTTTCTTTAACATCAACGTTTTGGTCGCTTTAGCAACTGTTTCAGGCGATTTATTTTTCAGGGGAATTAGCCACAGATATCTAGAGAATACATCTATTATGAATAGGATGTAGCGGTACCATCGTTATACACTGAATATCTTTGCATGTCTGTTAAATCCGCCTGCCAAATAGAGTCAATCGAAGCTGTTGTCTTGGCCGTTTTAAACCTTTTTCTCACCGGTTTATGAAGTGTATAAGCATCCTGTTCCGCAAAAATCTCTCAACATCTTTTTTCCTTAAACACCTCTGTACAGTCTATTAACGCCACCATAGGAGGCGGGGTTAGAAATGTCATAATAGCGTTTACTTAATATGTTAGCCATTTGCGTATTTTAGAGCACGTGGATAAGGTTGGCCGTTTGTTCTCTTCTTTCTCCTCTTCAGAGACGCTACTGCTGCTGGGGGCGATGGCGTACTCAGTTGTGACACATGCGAGACTTGATCCAAGTCTTTTAACCTATTCAGATTACCTATCAATGTTTTGGGACATTTATTTGTGTAGTCTTGCTTTAATATGCTTCCATCCTGTTGGCGAGGGTCTGTCCCACTTTCTCACCAGATCATGAACAATATCAACGATATTGGATCCTTGTACCCTTGTTCCTTCAACAATGACCTCGCCTGTATCGGCCCACTGTATGATGGGGTCCTCACTCAATAGATTATAAAGACTTAAGCCTTTATTCCTCAATGTATGTGGGAGGCTGTTTTTTAGCACATGTTCGATGTGTTGTGTTCCGTTGTTCTTTGGTTGGTCATAACGTCGGGGCCAGGTCCTGTGTCGCCATGCTCAGCACTACTCGCGCTGTGCCTAATAACCACGGGGAGCTCTGTCGGATCTTATAATCTTCGTACTCATGAAGAAATTTCTGCAAAGCCTCTTGGTACAAGATCCTTTTCTCATCAGGTGACTTTTCACTGTTTAATAGGGCTAGCAATTCTTTTAAGCCTACTTTTACGGGTTCTAGACCGTGTCTGGATCTTTGAACTTTGCAATGAAGCATACACCTCGTGCGGAATCACAACCACCTTCTTCATTATATTAATCTAGTCAGTAAAGGACCCAAAACTGAAAATAAGATGGGTAGGAATGATCCTCCTCTTTGTACAATAATCGCTTTTTCTTACCCACAGTTTGACTTTTATGAGCGAGCGCTCGTATTATGTTCTTGTAACGACGTAAGCGAGCTTCTGAGAGGGTTTCATTGGCACATTACATTTTATAACATTAAGACAGATTTCACAGATGCATTTTAAAAAGTCAGAGTCGATATTTTTAACAAACATCTGTTGCAGTGCCCGGGGCAATCGTTGATAGATTTTTATTAATTCACGTATTTCTTTAGCCTATTTGTCATTCTGGAATATACACCGTTTCAGGTTCGCTTGGGAATATATTCGTTCTTAGAAGCACCCTAAACGTGTTTCGCGGGTGAAGGTCACAAAGCAAATATCCATAACGCTGGTTTGTGGCCTCTTTATAAACCTCCAAAAACTCCTTACGCTGATTCGGGAACATTTGATTGGCTAATACCCCAATTTGTGACACATCTCTACTTTGCGGAATAAGACTAGATATTGTGTATTTAGCGACACATCGCGCATGTATCTATTTTTGAAAAATAGATTCTGTTGATGAAGAACACGCTTATGTTAAGATGGTGGGAGAACACTGTAAATGTCTCGGCAAACGTTTTATCCATCTCCAACATGAGATCGTCAATTACAATGACTGTATGTTCATTTCCTTTAACGAATTAACGTCATATACCCCTTGTGGAACAAAATTTCATCTTGGTACTCGTTGAACACTGATTGATACGTCGAATAGCACCATAACTTTATGCACAAATTTTGAGAACATCTCCCTTTCTTTAATGATTTTAAGCATAAACACAGTTTTAGCAAATCCTGTAGGACCAGATATAATACATGTGGATGGGCTCGTGAACCTGAATTTTTCTACAGAATCCATTTCTAACACGTCACACACCTAAGTGGGCCATTTACAAAATATTAAAAATTTTGAGTGCTGCTCCTTATATTTTGTTTTCTTCTTCCACAGAACCGTGAATGACGACGATGTACAGCACCCCATCATCGATATCACAGACGAGTCCGTTGACCGTGCAGCTACAGATTCCTTCCCCACCAACGAGCCCTCACCAGCGACACCTGTAGCACGCGCCAGTTCAAAGCGGAGGCGACATGAAGAACCCTCCACGTCAGGTATAAAGCGTGCCAGGATTGCTCCGGTTGTTAACCACCAGCGAGCCCCCCACCCGTGTACCTCACGAAACATACGAGTTCGAACAAACCCATATACGTTTCATCAGTGTGACTCACTCCGACCGTCGAGCCGATCCGCCCACCTGTGGCTCATAGTCATCTCAGAGCTTGAACCGAGTGGACGTGCGAATACGATGGAACTTCCTTTGAGAAGCCTTCTCAACGCCTCGTACGATGTCTCCGTGACGAAGTCATTGCGCGTGTTCAGGGGTGAAACCGGCACCATTAACTATGTATTTGAAACGATTTGCAGGCAAGCAAGCAAACGTAATGTTATTTATTTAAGTGTTGAGGAGATGAATAGAGTCTTCGTGATAGTTGAGAAGTGGGGAGAGGACCATTATAAAATACCTGCAGGTGTAGGTACAAGAAGAGAGCAGATTAGTGACGCCTCCTCATACGCCGTTGTCTGCCCGTTGTGTATAAATAACGAACAGCCATGCATTGATATACGACTGATGTGGAAGAATGCATCTGATAATAACGTTCTTGTCCCTACGCGAAACCGTTTCATCCTCGACAGAATGTTTGAAGTCGTCGGATTCCGCAAGCTGAAGCCTATATTAGACGCTCGTGTTACGGATATGATTTATTTTGACACGGTTCTTGAATACGCATACACCGCTCTGCTCGACGGATTTATCGAATGTATGAATGAACAAGGCGAGAATGGTCTAGAGCTGGATGCATATTTAAAAGGTTTAGATTCTTCGAAATATCCTGAACTTTGGTACAAAGCACTTGAGCGGTACAGGGCTGAGCTCACCTACACGGTTCAACCTGAAGAGCTGTACCTCTATATAATGAATAGCTGTCGTTACGACTTGGAAGATTATTTCAATTGTCGCTATGCAGAGTGAAGAAGATTGGAAAGGCTTGTTTATAAACTTGTATTTAATAATGATGTTGTGGTTAACGATGACCTCTTTATGCGTGCTTTTGATTGTATTGTAGCCGTGTTTAAAGATAACTTGCCAACTGGATGTAAAGTGGGCACAAAAATAGTATTGAATGATATGAAAGCCATTTCTGTCGAGTATATGCCTCCGTATCAGTTAAACGGTGAAGTGTTGCTTGGACGGTTTTATCACGTGGTACAAAGTAATAGCGATGTGGATGGAGACTCTATTACGTATGAGTTTAGCGTTTTGCACCGTAGAGCATAAAGGCTGTATATTTATTTAATTGTGTGTGTGTGTTTCCTGTACTAATATGCATTTGATTATACGTTTTGTATATTATTATTTTCAATATATTTAATATAACTGTATATATTTTTACTGTACTAATATTTTGATAATACAACGTTTTGTATATTTTTTATTATATATATTTAATTATTTAATATAACTGTATATATTTTTCCTGTACTAATATATTGATAATGCAATGTTTTGTACATTTTTATTACATATTTCCCGTTCGTGGTGCTATTACTATTTTTTGGTCATATATATATATATATATATATATATATGTATATATATATATATATATATATATAAATATATAATATATATATATCTCATTGTATATTTATTTCCATTAATTCGCTTAAATAAACAGAATAATGTATTGGCGTCTTATTTATTCCTTTTTGTTTGTACACGGTATTTAATTATATCAATTGGTTGGTTTCTAAAGCGAATTTCTAAACTAGAATATATGCATTAATTAAATAAATATTGTTATCTGGCAACTCAACCTGAACAAGCCAAAATGCCGGATTATGTCAGAATATATGCTTTGATTAAATAAATAGTGCAAACTGACAACTCAACCAGATACGCCAACTGGTGGTGAGAGAGAGAAATAAACATGATCGAGTGTTGCAATAACGGGGTCCTGCCCCTACGAACCGTGGAAAGATGTTTACACTCCACCTTAGACCTACGGTTTAACGCGGATCATTAGGGCGTGCTGGCCAGCAATCACGATTTTTAGATGAACTTTTTTCCGGAAATTTACATATATCAGCTCGCCTTTGCTCTCCGTTCGAATTGTTCATTCTGGTGAATCTTTACACTCCACCTTAGACCTACGGTTTAGCACAGATCATTAGGTCATCCTGGCTATCAACCGCGGAAGGACGCGCCGGGTCTCGAGCCCGCCTCCACCTTAGACACCCCACACATGAGAAGCGTACTTCATACAGGGTCGGATAAGATCCAGGTACAGAGACAGCAACTCTGCGGGGGTGAAGAAACTGCGGAGTCAGTAGGATATACCTAACCTCTTAGAAACTGTTTTAGAAAGAGAGTATATGTGATCTATCCAGGAAAGATCATGAGAAAAGGAATGTCAAGAATGTTGAGAACAGAGGAAGGACTGAATTGTGTATTGCTTAAGATAAGGGGATAGGCGTGTGGTAGATTGTGACGAGTAGACAGATGAAGAACCGAGTTTTTGAGGCATTGAAAGCTACAAGGTTTTCTCTGCCCTAGTCAGAGTTAGTAGAAAAATCAGAGTTTACGTGTACCATAGTCGTCCTACGCGAAGCATGGAGTGACTGTTAAGAGGGACGCTTTTGGAAGCGGGTGGAGAAGTGAAGAGTGGAATCATCGCCAGTAGCGGATTATAATGGGGGCAAAAGGGGCATCTGCCCCCGGCCCCAGATGTTGACAGGCCCCAAGATGCTGACCGGCCCCAAGAAACTATGTAAACGCTATAATCTATCGCTGAAGTAATTGGTCGACCGTGAGGAAGAAAAAAAATTCTAGATTCCGCTTCTACAAAACCTAGTTTAGTATCCCATTTATGTGAACAAAGTATATATTTTCTGTAATCACATCTTTGTTTTTGTTTCGTTTTCTGTTGATCGATCCCCAGTCAGCTGATCACATCACTCATGTATGATGTATCAGGTAAAGAATTGTGTTTTTCTAGTGTTTTTCTAGTGACACCGGCCCGAAAATATTCATTGCCCCCGGCCCTAACAATGCTTAATCCAGCCCTGATCATCGCCATAGAATGGATAGGACAGGAAGTACAACTTAATAGATTATTGATAAATGAGAGGAAAAGAGTGGATGACAGGAGATAACTTTTTTAGAAGAACAGTAACCATCTACAACCGCAGCTATATATCGGCCAGAAAGGAAATTAGAGATGAAGGCACATATAGAAGGATAGAAACCGAAGGAAGGCAGTTTCAAAATTAAAGATTTGTCATCTGAACAATGGCGCAAAGTTCTGTTTTCAGTCGAAAGCCATTTTTTAGTATAGGGCCAGCGGAGTCAATATGCGAGAATGTCTGCAGGTGAACCAGTAAGAAAAGTTAATATTGACCAATCGGTTAAACATCCACAAAAGATGTTCTGGGGCTGTTTTAGCTTCTTTGTGTGGGACCCCTTCATCCTGTTGAGGGAATGATGAAAACTGCTCAGTACATGGACATTTTGAAGAGAAAGGTACTTCCAGAGATGAACAAGAGATTCCCAGAGGCAGATGGTGTTTTCCAGCAGGATCTTGCTCCGTGTCACACATCGAATAAAGTAAAGAAAATGTTCCAGAAGGAGAACCTTACTGTACTTGATTGGCCGGAAAACTCCCCCGATTTAAATCCTATTGAAAATTTGTGGGCAATAGTGAAGGCAAGACTCAGGAAGATGGATTGCAGGACGATGACCAAACTTACAGAAGCAATAATTAGCGTCTTGTACAGAGATGAACAACTTCAGACGACATGTGCAAACTTAATAAATTCCATGCCTAAACGTGTTAAAATGGTGTTAAAAAGGAGTGTTGGTCATATTAAGAACTAAAGACATTCCTAATACATTCTTAATTACAATCTTTTT
This sequence comes from Bathynomus jamesi, assembly GCA_023014485.1. Taxonomy (NCBI): domain Eukaryota; kingdom Metazoa; phylum Arthropoda; class Malacostraca; order Isopoda; family Cirolanidae; genus Bathynomus; species Bathynomus jamesi. The sequence continues at coordinate 29,717 of JAJOZX010005686.1, read as the reverse complement.
GTAAAAAAAATAAATTAAATGACTCATTATAGGTTTTTACCTTTTATGCAATTAATTTGCAAAGGGGTGTGTATATATACCTTTTGCAAATTAATTGCATAAATATATATATATATATATATATGTAAAGAACGACGCTTGTGTAGAAGAACGTTACGCACAAGATGAGGAGAGAGAACGAACAAATGAAAAATGAGGTAACCACCCGGGAATCGAACCCGGGATCTTCCGATTGCCGGTCAGATATGCTATCCACTACACCATGGGCCTCGATTAATCAGAAGTCGTAATTCTCCTACATACGAGCAGAAACCAATGCCCTGAGGGGCACCTTCGCATGCCGTAACTATATATACATTTTAACTGCAAACAACACACAGTATAATTAATGTAAAGAACGACGCTTGTGTAAAAGAACGTTCCGCACAAGATGAGGAGGGAGAACGAACAAGTGCTCGTATGTAGGAGAATTATGACTTCTGATTAATCGAGGCCCATGGTGTAGTGGATAGCATATCTGACCGGCAATCGGAAGATCCCGGGTTCGATTCCCGGGTGGTTACCTCATTTTTCATTTGTTCGTTCTCCCTCCTCATCTTGTGCGAAATGTTCTTCTACACAAGCGTCGTTCTTTACATTAATTATACTGTGTGTTGTTTGAAGTTAAAATGTATGTATATATATAATATATATATATATATATATATATATATATATACAGTATATATGTTTATAGCTATAAAATAGAAAATCTATTTTTATGTCATTCGATTTGACGCCGTCATTTAATTTACTTACAGTATTTTTGTTTCAGAATAAAAAAAATTGTCTCCAATTAAGAACAAACATTGGAAACAGGTTAACCTCCATTGACCGAGCGAAATTGTGGTGAGGTATGAGGTTTTGGGGTGTGTGGTGGAGGTTCAGAGATGGTGGCGGAGGAAAATAGGAAAAGGCATTCAACTTTTAATCCACAGGCAATAAAAAGTGCCAAAAAAAGTCCATTACAATTGGTTTGGTTAAAGATCCAGTGTAAAGTGGGAGACAGTCGACATCCTGAATTTCGAAAAATATTGCGTTATTGGACGATGAGTCTGCCAGAAAGTCCACAGAAATACATTCGCCAGACTAAATTAATTAAGGGCAGAAATTTAGCCTTCGGATGACTCTATAGACTCTATATAAAGATATTTGGGTAATTTCAGTTCGCTTATATGTAAGGGGTTCAAAAAAAACTTTGCTCCCCCCCCCCCCCCCCCATTTGCAGCTTACATGTTTACTTATATCGAAATAGTTTTTAGTGATTATAAAAATATATCAAATTCTTTATTTATTGCAGGTATTAAAATTACTCTAGCTGATAAAGTGATAATATAATGGCTTCTCAATTAATTGGTGATTCGGAGAGGCAACATGTGATAGATCGCATACGAGCAATAACATTTCGGGAAGCTCGTGATGCTGGAGCCACCTTTATAACACGTTCATGGGTTGCCAAAAAGTTGCGAAGAAGTGAGGACTTCGTCAAAAGAAATTGGAATAAAACTTTGGATGAATGTGAAATGGATACAACCAAATCTGGGCGCCCAAATTTGCCACTCTCTCAGGAAACAAAGGACATCATTGAAAGCGGTACGCGTAAGCGGAAAAACAACTGTGCTAAACTTTCTAGAGAGATCGAAGTGTTGAGAGGAAAGATCGTTAGTGGTGAGATCATTCGACTGTACCGTCATAGGCAAGGTTTAAAGCCTTGGCATGAACTTCCAAAGCCAAGAAAAACTCAACTTAACATCGATGACAGAATGTGGTTTGCCCATTATTTTGAAGATTGGGATGTGGATGATTTCATGCATTTAGCTGTCTCCGATGAATTTTTTGTTTACGTAACACGTCGGCCTAACTAACAAAATGATCGAGTGTGGGCCACAACACCAGATGAAATCGATGACAATGAACATTATCGCGAATTATTAAAAAGTCCAGACTGTGTTGGTTTATTTGTTTTGTTCACTGCAAAGAAGCTCATGTGGGTGCTGAAGCCAAATGATCAGAGTTGGGATGGACAGTATTTTCGTGATATTCTATCCCAGCATATCATTCCTTTTCTAAGAAACCTAAACAATGTTATGGATGTCGATCAGGTCACACTTCTGCACGATAAGGCCCCCTGCTTTAAGGCATCAGCCACTCAACAGTTGTTGCGGAACCATGAGATCGATTTCTTTGGAAATGAAGAATGGCCAGGAAATTCTTCTGACCTGAGCGTCTGTGAACACATTGGATCAGTTATAAAGGACAAGGTTGGATGTCTCTTGTTTCAAGAACCTGCAGCAAATCGATTTTCGAAGGATACAATGACGCAACACATTGAAACTGTTTTAGCAAATTTGCGTAACGATCAAGATCTATTCACGTCACTTTTGGCAAGCTACCCAAAGCGAATTCAGGCTGTCTTTGAAGCCAATGGCGGGAACACCAAGTTTTAATTGTTTCTCATTAAATGCAGGATTAAATTCTCTTTTGTAAGGTATGTTTAGTTTTACTGTACCTCTAATGGTTTAGGCCATGGGCGGCGGGGGGGGGCTAAGGTTTATTTGTACCTCTAATGATTTAGGCCATGGGCGGCGGGGGGGGGGGGCTAAGGTTTATTGGAGCCCCGTATATACTGTGTATATATATATATACGGAGGAGATTGTAGACACCAATCGACGAGGGAAGTACTCTCGGGGGGAAGTTTGACAGAAGACAGGGATTGCTGGAACTCCCGTTTCTCCTGTCACTGTCCTCCTTAGACCTTTTTCCGTGTCTCATCTACCCTGTCAGTAGTCCAACATGCCCTCAAACACACTTCTCCCTTCATTCCTCATTACACATACATGCATTTTACACCCTACACAATCTTCTCAAAACTTATTATAAAGAAAAAAAATGGCATTATGAGCCACGGAGACTTTGATTTCGGCTCTCTCTTTTTTACATAGGGGGGGGCATTTTTGCGGGCGCTCGCCCTTGGCCCCTTCTTCCTGCATAATATATATATATATATATACAGAGTATATATATATATATATATATATATTGTATGTGTATATACAGTATATATGTTACAGTCAAAGTGTGTAACCAGCCATTTCGCGTAATGGCTGAAACTTTTAGTCATTTCGCGAAATGGCTGTTTTACTTTGTCATTTCGCGAAATGACTAAAATCTTCAGCCATTACGCGAAATGGCTGAAATTCCACCTTGGTCATTTCGTGAAATGGCTAAAATTACTTTTGTCATGAATTCATAGAAATGACAAACATCACAATAAAATTGGAAACCTTTATTTAACTAACTAAATCTGCTAAAACATACATACATCCACAGATCTGTTCAAATAAGTGAGAAACACTCTTCAGATACACATTTGAACACATTTGAATTTGAATTTTCAGTATAGAGGTTTTCAAATACTAACCAGGCTTTCAATGTTATTCCGATGTCCGTCATTAAAGGCCCAGTTAAGTCAATTGTATGCCCTTGACAATTGGTTAGGTTAAGTCGTGTTATGTGAAACAGCCATTTCGCGAAATGGCTGGTTACACACTTTAACTGTAACACACCCACACCCACACACATATATATATATATATATATATATATATATATATATATATATGTGTGTGTGTGTGTGTGTGTGTGTGTGTGTGTGTGTGTGTGTGTGTAATCTCCATCTCCAGGTTTTTTATGCTGTCTCATACAGCATCCATTGTTAACTATATTTTCGTATATTTTGTATTTAATTTTACACCTCTTTACTCCCCTTTAACTGACTGTAAATAATCTTGTTTGGCATTATCTTAAAAATTTTGTTCGTTAATTCGATTTTGTCATGAAGCTTATAATTTGTTTGCAAATGGCAGTTATATGCCATATATATAGAGAAAATCATTTAATAATCCTCTATTTTTATATATTTTTTGTTATATCCATTATAGGTTCCGTGTACATGTTTAAACTAGTCTAAAGAATGTGTCCTGGCAAAAGACAAATCGTTTTTGTCGGTATAATAATAAACCTTAAAAAGAACAGGACAAGAATAACAAAAAAAAAACATTTGGCGTTAAAAATTCAGTTACAAAAACAAAAAATACTTAGCAGCAGCTTTTAACATGTACTGTATACGCTGAGACTAGAATTTTCATCAAGATGTTAGAAATTCTTTCATCGAACAAGTGTTCTCAGGTGATGACAGTATTTTCAGTATTAGTAGTTAGACTAAATTTTGAAAAGCGAAATGGATCATATGGCTAATGGTGCGTTTCATAACTAGTTTCATATATAGGTTAACTAGCACATACAAGGTGGCCCATAAGTCTCAATCGGTTATAATTAAAGTAAAAATCCAACTAGCGGATTTTAGAAAAAATATTTTAAAAATTATTTTTTAAAAAATTGTTAAAATAATGAATAAATATTTTTACACTTATTATAAACTTTTTAGTTTGTTTGATTTTTTGTATTTTCGCCTTAATTATTACTAGTTGGGACTTATGGGCCACTCTGTGGAATATAAACAAAGTCTAATATAAATGGAAAACATAGAAGGAGAACATGCCACTCGTCCAAGGTAAATTCATTTGAACATTATGGATAAGTTCGATCAAGACACCATTTCTACGGCAGTTCGCCAGTGGCGCACAAGGCTACAAGTGGTCAGTGATAATGATGGAGGACACATTGAACAACTGCTGCGTTAATATTTTAATCAGTTCGTTTTTGTTCATTGTAAACTTCTTTAATGTTCAGCTAAGCCTCTAATTACCCTCCTTGTCAATTTTATTTTTAACAACAGTTGTTCAAGCTGAATTTGTAAAGAGACTACTCATCCGATTTGAATAAGCTACATTTCATTTTAAGGACATTATAAAGGGTTTCATATGATTTCTGTTTCATTTAGTCATCGTTGGATTTGTGGTTTTGTTAGCATGGTTAAAACGGTGGCCACCTTTTGAAACATAATGTACATATACAAAAGGGATAGCATACCGGTAAATATGTAGGCATAGGTATAGGAAAACATGAAACTACAGGCATATCAGTAGTATGACTGCAAAAGGTTAGCGTGCAATTGCAGTGCAATGTTGATCAAATGTTGTAAAGTGCCAACCCCCCTTCCCCCCCAGTGCCAACCCCAAACCCCCCAGGGTGCAAAAAAAAGGGAGAATTCCCCCAGCAAGGTGGGGGAGTCCACCTAACCTAAGAGACTTTGGGGGATAAGTTGGGACGGCTTCACCTCCCCAAAGGGGTATGCCTAACCTACCTAACCTAAGAGAGGAAGACAGAGCATCCTACGTCTGGCTCTGCCAGACCCATAATGAGAGCTCAGGTAGCATCATTTGGCTTAGAACTCGAAATCCGCCAGTTGGCTTAATCTGGTTTAGAAGGCAGGTGTATGTGTGTGTATATATATATATATATATATATATATATATATAACTTTTCAGTTGCCAGATTGCGCTATTTATTTAGAGATATTCGGGACAGTTGGCTAAGAAATCCGTCAGTCTGCTTAGAAGGCGTAACCAGCCATTTGGTATATATATATATATATATATATATATATATATATATATATATATATATATAATATTAGTGTGGACCAAAAAAATGAAGGTTTAAAAATCTTTGTTCCACATGAGTAATGTTATTCCTTTTGCTTACCTTAATCAAATTACAAAATTTGAAACCTCTACGTCAAGTTTTAGGGGTCCGGAGAAAATTGCACTTTTCCTTTTAATGCTGAAAAAATTAGTTTTTCCTCATTTCCATAAGTTCTGCTTTATTTTTTGTTGGAAATTCTTTACGATTCTTGAAAACTGTTTTGAGCAGGTATTGTTTGTCCTCTTCTTTAGTTGTCACTGCTTGATTAAATTTTTCAATCAATGCAACACCCCGCTCAGCTGTGTCATTTGTCACTCTAAGGGCACGAACTCTAGCACAGCCTCTTTGGTACTCAGGATCTATTCCCCATGTTGATGCAGAATTTTCAGTGAAGAGAGAATTGAGATGTAGAGCATCAAAAAAAGATTTAGTCCTTGAAGTAACAAAATCAGAAATCCTTTTTTCTTTAAAAGAAGCTAGGGTTACCTTTGCTTCTAAACGTTTCAGTCCCTTATTTCTTGGAGGCATTTTGATATTATTTCGCATTTGCTCCTTTTCTTCAAGGGATATGCTTTTGTCAAAGAAGCTTAATCCAACAAGTGTTTCTGAGAGGTACCACAGATCTCGTTTAATGGCATTTTGGGCTTGCTTGATAACACTTGATATCAAAGAATTTTCCTCCATTATTGCAAGATCTTGCAAAAATTTGAGATCAACATTTGGGGCTTCCTCTGGTTGAGAAGCTTTCGCCCAAGATTTTGCGTATACCAATGCAACAAATAAACAAATTTCTGTTATTGCATCAAGTTCTTTTTTAGTCATCTTAAATTGATTTTGGAGAAGAAAAAGCTTAAATGCATAAATTCCTTTTGCCATCCATCTTGCATGATGGTACGCTCCAGATCTCTTCAAGGGAGTATTAGAAATGCTTTCTTCTCCAAAAAACAAGAGAACAAGTTGAAAAAATTCTTTATAATCATCTCTTGGCTGTTTAGAGTTGAGTGCCTCCTTCATGATTAAGACTGTTTGATTTTTAAATCTTGAACTCTTTCAATTATTCTGCAGCTTTGGGAATCAACAGCAGTTGTAATTTGAGAATGATCCATAAAATCCCATTGAGTTTTGAATCTTTTGAAGATTGGAATATCAGGTTCAGAGGAATGGCCCATAGAAGTCCGGAAAACTTGAGATAGGACAATCTCATAAATATGGTGTCTGCAGGCTAAATATAAAAGCTCTTTTCCAAGTTCTTGTTCAATTTTAGTGCAAGCTCCAGCATGGATTCCGGTATTGGATGCTGTTGTGTCAAATTACAGCCCAATAATTCTCTGGGTCATATCATGTTCTTGCAGGAGAGAAATGCAAACACGAGCCATCTCCGTACCCGTGCCAGCAGTGACTTTAGGAATTCCCAGCAATTTCTCTTCACCATTCCCACTGACTAACACTGCAATCCTTTCCGTTCTTCCTTCGCCTGCAAGAAAAAGTTAAAATATATAATTTATATATAATTTATATATATTTATTTTTAATATTTTATTTATATATATTATATTATATATTTATATTATTTTATTTTATATTTAATATATTTATATATATTATAATTTATATATATATAATATATAATTTTAAATTAAACGAGTTATTTTAAATTAAACTTGATTTATTTTAAATTAAACTTGATTTATTTTAAATTAAACTTGACTTATTTTAAATTAAACTTGATTTATTTTAATTTGAACTTGAGTTATTTTAATTTGAAGGTAAAATGGTGTAGATTGTGAAAACTAGCTTCAGACAGTGAAATGTAACCTAATTAAATAGAAATTTAGCTATCAAAATGTTTAATTAAAACCAATCAGATAATAACACATTGCCTAGGTGTGAAAACCAGACCCACAACTAAGTTTTTCACCTGAGAGATAAAATATAAATATGCTAAATTAATCAGACAAAAAAACTAACCTGATATCTCTGGGAGCATTTTTCCATCCCAATGAAGAACTAAAGGCTCTCCAGGACAAAATGCTTGCTCTTGATATTCTGTTGCTATTTCTTTGCGTAACTTTTGACGAGTTCGAAGCATAGTAGATTTTGACACTGTAATGTTTTCCAAATTATGGCCCAAAGACTGAGCAACAACAGCATAAGACATAGCTGCATCTCGATTGGAAAGATTCATTCTATCATAGGCTGCTACAACATTTTTGTCAATAGGCTTTGACTTTTTAGGAGCCAACATTTTCTTTTTAAATTGCTTTCAGAGGGACCTTGAAAATTCATTTCAAGGTTGTCGTCATTAGTTGATGGTGATGATGATGATGACGATGTGAAATCATCTCTATTGGCAGGCAAGAATGATCTTTTAGATCGCTTCTGCTCTTTGAGGGCTCTTTCACACTCTAATTCTTCACGATGAAGCCTTCTTTTCTCTCTTTTTGCAAGAATTTGGTCTACTGTACCCATGCTACTTTGTGTAGGATCTTCTTGCTGGCTTAAGTAGAAAAGCTTGTCTTCTTCATTTGACATCATCAAAAGGGCATTAGAGTGACCAATATCAAGAATTTCAGCCTTAATTTCATCTTTAAACATAGCTTCTTCAATACGGCATTTTTCCTCGGGCCTTTTTCTGTTTTTCATCAATTTATCATAACAGCTTATTAAAGAGTCAATCTTTCGGATGGCACTGTCTCTACGCATTGTGGGAATCCTGGCTTTCTCCCAGTAGGTCATCACTTCATCTAAGCAAAGATTAATGGATCTTCTTCGTCCCAATTTTTCCTCTTTTTGATGGAAGAAATATTTTTGCAAAACTTGCAGTTTTGTAGGTAAGCGGCAACAAAGTATATCTTTATTTAAATGGCCAATGAGCCAAACTTTAGTTTTAAAACGAGTAGCCATTTTTAGTTTAAAAAATTAAATTTCTGAAATAGTAAAATAAACCAGTTAAATTAGGAGATAAAAAGGATAACTAAAAGGTTCAAGCCAATTAGGCAAAGCCTTTAATTTAGAGTTGACCAATTAAGGATAATATATTTTATCCAAAATTTTTGTTTTCTTTATTAATAATTTTCTCTGAAATAATGATCTAAGATTGTTTTTGTACTCTATTAACACCAAAAATTTCTTAAATAAGAAGAAATTTTTCATAAGTTGCAACTCAAGAGTTGAGTTGATCATTGATGTTCTAAGCGCGCCTATTCATTGGAAAATTTTTATAAGTCATTAAATCTCGGGACCCCTAAATATTCTCATATTTGACCAAACTTTTGCTGACATGTCTATCTGGTCCAAAGGAACAAGGGCATTAATGTGGAACAAGGATTTCTTCAACTTTATAATTTACCCCCATTTTGGTCCACACTAATATATATATATATATATATATATATATATATATTATTTATTTATTTATTGAAGGTGCATTGCTTATATATATTCCTTCATATCGTTTATATATACAACCAAAAGAATTAAATAAAACACCATTACATCATTCTGTTTATTTAGACGAATTAATTATTGGAATTAATTTCATGAAATATATAGAAAATAAATATACAATTAAAATAGTTTATTCTATAAACACGTTAAACGAGGAATATATATATATATATATATATATATATATATATATATATTCCTCGTTTAACGTGTTTATAGAATGAACTATTTTAATTGTATATTTATTTTCTATATATTTCATGAAATATATATATATATATATATATAAATATATATATATATATATATATATATATATATATACCACAAAAATAATAATAGTATAAGATATACACAAGTTGAACGAAGAACATATACACAATCAAAATTAATAATATAATAAATGCACAAGTTGAACGATGAATATATATAATCAAAAAATAAAATAAAAAATAATAATATAATACACAATTTTAAACGATGGAATATAAACATCAAAATAATAGTACAGGAGAAATCTACATACGCATTATGTTCTAGCGTTTAACTAAAATACTAAACTCACACGTGATCGAGTCTACAGTTACATCATTGTTGCTTTGTACTATGCAATAAATACGATTTAGCATTATGTCACCACTCAAGGTGTGCGTGTGCCTATACTCGATGTAAAGAGCCTTCAATTCGGCCCACTTCACAATTGATTGGCAAATTATCTTTAAAAACGGACAGAATACAATCAAAAGCACGCACAAAGAGGGCGTCGTTAGCCACAACATCATTATTAAATTCAAATTTATAAACACTCCTTTCCAATCGAGGGTTTTTTCTTACCGATCCGAGCTTTTCAATCGTGAACTCTTCTTTACAACGCATAGCGGCAGTTGAAATAATCTTCTAAGTCGTAACGACAGCTGCTTATTATATAAAGAAACAATTCTTCAGGGTGAACAGTGTAGGCGAGCTCTGCCCTGTACCGTTCAAGTCCTTTGTACCAAAGTTCAGAATATTTCGAAGAGTCTAAACCTTTTAAATAAGCATCCAGCTCTAGACCATTCTCGCCATGTTCATTCCTACATTCAATAAACCCGTCGAGAGCGGTGTATGCGTATTCAAGAACCGTATCAAAATAAACCATATCCGTAACACGTGCGTCTAATATAGGCTTTAGCTTGCGGAACCCGACGATTTCAAACATTCTGTCGAGGATGAAGCGGTTTCGTGTGGGGACAACAACGTTATTATCAGATGCATTCTTCCACATCACTCGTATATCAATGCATGGCCGGTCGTTATTTATACACAAGTACAAACAATAGCATATGAGGGGATATCACTAATCTGTTCTCTTCTTGGACCTACACCTGCAGGTATTTTACAACGATCCTCATCCCACTTAACTATCACGAAGACTATTCATCTCCTCAACACTTAAATAAACAACATTACGTTTACCAGAGTTTGCTTGTCTACAAGTCGCTTCGAGTACATAGTTAATGGCAAAGGTTTTACTTCTGAACACACGCAATGACTTCGTCACCGACACATCGTATACGGCATTGAGAATGCTGCTCAACGGAAGTTCCATCGTATTCTATTGTGAGAGTGCACGTCCAGTCGGTTCAAGCTCTGAAATGACTATGAGCAACCGGTGCGCGGTTTGGCTTGGAGACAGGTGTGTGAGGGAGTGAGTCACACGGACAAGTCATACCAAGCGTTAATGTTTCGTGTACGGGTTTGTTCCAGCATGAAAGAATCATGCGAGTACTTGTGCCCATTATACCGGCAATCAGAATTTTTTCGATAAATGGGGCAATATCGGCTTTAATGTTGTATCACACCCCAGATTGCACACCAAACATTTTTGTTCATTTCCACGAACTACACACATTTTATCAACAATCCGGCCCACTATATGAGAGAAACATGTGCCCGTATTTATCCTTTTCGTTTAACAGTCGATAACTCGTCTCTAAATTCTATTAAAAACACACATAGACCTTTAGCCACAACCTCACTACGAACCTCGTCATGATATATATGAATGTAGTGGTAAAAGTATTTGAGCTTATCCATTATGACAAGATTTACATTCTCAGCCACAGGGTACGCGTACTCTGTATGATGCAGTATGACATAATACCGCTTGTCAGACCACTCATCAACAAGACTCACAACCCATATCCGTTGTTTCTCTTCTGCACGTGTTTCTTTCACTTCACAGTATATGTACGCTTTTATACAGTTTAGCGCTACAACGTAGTCCATTACATCGTTTGTACCGCGAAATCCTGCAATGCTCTCGCCAGAATATCCATAGAGTATTTGAACATCTTGTTCCTCAAGTTTCGCACGGTTCAATGTAGCCGTAAAAGTCTCAAAGGATGGAGGGCTAGGGAGTCTTTCAGTACTCACCACATCTTCCGACTTTACCGAATACCACTTCATAAACGTCAAACACGCAATATCAAAGGTCGCCATCACTATTTTTCGTCTACGTGAGAATTCTTTAAATATACGTCTGAGATCCAGGGCTTGCAGCGGACAACTGAGCACGAAGGGGTAGAGATATACCAGGTAATAGCAGGAGTCACGTGAGCCTTTGCCTGATCTTACAGTGGGCGGAGCTTAGGACGTTTTCCTGTACACACACACACACACACACACACACACACACACACAAGGGAGAAAATGAAACCCTAAATGAAACATGATTTATTTAATAAACATATTCAAATATACGTAATAAATAAAATAAACATATCGTTAACAGGTAAATAGACACATATATACATAAATATATAACATTCAAGTAAAGGGTGTCAGGAAATGATTGCCCCCCCCCTGTACAGAAGAAACTGAAAGGAATAGAAAAAAACAGACAAAACCACGCGAAAGAGCGTTTAATTTTGAATAAAAAACACTTGTTTTAATATCGGGTGTTGCCCCCATTTGCAGCTCTGACGGCCATTAATCGACGGGGGTATGATCCCAGAAGTGTCTCAAAGAGATCGGTATCATGACTCATTTCTTCAAGGACTTCGTTGATCTTTGCAGTCATAATTTCTGTTGAATACCGATTCTGAATGGGTTGTTCCAGCATTAAAGACTCCACCCGATCCTTTATGATGGATCCGACATGTTCACAGACATTAAGATCGGGAGAATTGCCAGGCCATTCATTATTTCCGAAAAAATCAATGTTATTGTCCTTAAGCAGTTGTTGAGTCGCAAGTGCTTTCATACAGGGGGCTTTGTCGTGAAGAAAGGTTGCCTGTTCAACATCCAAAACACACTCGGGGTCTTTCAAAAACGGAATTACATGTTGGGCTAAAATTACATTTCGAAAATAAGGCCCATCCCAACTGGTTCCTCTTGGTTTGATAACCCAGATGAGCTTCCGAATAGAGAACATAATGAAAACACCCACACATGCTGGATTTTTTACTATTTCTCGATACTTCTGGTCGTCTGGGACTTCATCAGGAGTTGTTGCCCAAACCCGATCATTCTGAAAATTTGGTTTTCTGGAGACATAAACGAAGAATTCATCGCTGACAACCAAGTGAAGGAAATCGTCTTCCGTCCATTCCTCAAGCTAATCACAAAACCATAGCCGATCTTCAATATTAAGATCACTCTTCCGTGGCTTAGCTATTTCATGCCAAGCACTCAAGCCTTGGCGAACTCGAAATTGATGCACAAGTTGCCGATTGACTATCTTACCACGACGGATAAGTATCTCTTTCGCTACCTCAGAGCAGCTCTTCTTTCGGCGCCGTGATGCAGCAAGCACAATGTCTTTCGATTCTTGAGATAATTTCTCCGGTCTTCCTCCTCGAAATTCTGTTTCACAATCTTCAGGATTCTTATTCCAATTCCTTTTGACAAAGTCTTCTGATCTTTTTAATCTCTCAGCCACCCAGTGTCGAGTTATGAAAGTTGCACCAGCTTCCTTTGCTTCACGAAATGACAGCTCGAATGCGGTCAAGAACTCGCTTTTTCTCTGAATCGTTCAAAATAGATGATGCCATGGTTTCTGTGAGGAAAAAAATGGTAAGAATTAAAATCACAGGAATAGAATATAATGGCTTTTATTCAGATTTTAACGCTCTTTCAAGTGGTCTCGCCGGTTTTTATCTATCTCTTCTAGTTTTTGCTCTACAGGGGGTGGCAATCATTTCCTGACACCCGTACTATGGTACCCAAAGGGTACGTTATCGTAGGTGTCAGGCACCTGGTAACGTTTCCTACAGATGTTACGACACACTTTCGTACCCCTAAGTTCCTTCACGTCCCGCAGTTTCTGTGCCCGAAAATTGTGGGTCCCTACAGTCAGTTGGGGTGGTTGGTCACCCTTATCTTCTAAGCACACTAGCTCCTTTAACGAGTCAAAGTTAACGACCCGTCGGTTAGCCAGATTAAGCGTGATGCCCTTTGCCTTCACGATATATTTCAGCTCTTTCCCCAACCTCACCCGTACCCCATAAGTTTTTAGCCCTGTTGATACAAAGGAATCAGCGTATGCACCATCACCATACTTATCCTTGATCTCGTCAGTCAATTCTCCGAGGAATTCACCAATAGGCGGCATGTATTCACCCTCCCTTTCTGTGAATATTACGTTATCCGTGTCAGCGTACAGCATCCTCCGCCCAAGAAAATGCAGTAGTCCCAAAGCTTGATGCGTGCGTATGCCGTTGTGAAGCTGGCCACAGGTACGTTTGTAACACATGAAGTATCTGTGGCCAATTCGGTGATGTTATACTTTATTATGTACGTATTACTAACATTCACGATCTCCATGACCTCTTTATCGGGGACATTGGCATAATCCCACACCTCGTTATAACTTTGGGCCAAATGAACGTTCCCCTTACCTGTATTCTGTACAAACTTTCCCAAAGACTATTTAGGCGTAACTTTGCACTAAAGCGCTTGCCATGGTTCTTAACAATTTGTGCCCGGTCAAGTTGTATCCCTTCACGGTTACGATAGCGCTGAATATACGCCGATTTTTCACCCTCGCTCTCAACCCCTCGCAGGTAGCCTGATGCTTTTACTTTATCCTTCAAAAAGTATTTATATACGGCGTGAAAAGGTTGGGTAGCTTCTGAAACTTCCACACCTCATATATCTTCAATATTCTGTAACCATGGCGGACGGCTAGGGACAGCTCAGGACTTGTATATACACTTCTGATCTTCCGTTGGTTGGTTGTGTGATTACAGGACCCATTGTTCTCCTCTGTGCACTTTACGCACAGGAGAAACATGGGCTTGTGATCTATAACGACGGGTAAGATCGGCATCCATAAATCGCGAGGGGGGAGCACGTCTACGAAAGAAAGACCGAAATAGTACTTGTTCAAATTTGTTGAGAACACTTCCATGGTGAGCAGGTCAGGTCCCACCACTCTTACAGGTCCACCTACAGGGTACGGACTGTTTTTCATCACGTAGGGATATAAAGAACAGAAGTCGTAATAATGGAGTTTCACGCCCTCCATAGCCGAAAAGTATAGCTTGAATGGGTTTGTACGCCCTCCGAACAAGCTATCACCGCATTTGAGAGGATCCAGCACCATTGAACGCTTGATGGTGTTTATTTCTTCGCGGTACTGCCCATCTGTTTCCATCCGTGCATCATACTCATGCTACCACAAGACCTTGTGAGTGAACTGGGAGCCTATAAGCTGATCGTGGATGCAGGTACATACAAGACTATCGGCAGGAGATCTACCGTGGATATTTCCTACGATTCCACACTCAGGACATGGGCATCCATGCCACCAGCAACCGTTAAAGGAGTACACAATCTTCTCACCAGTGGCACGGTCTTCGCTTAAACCATTAACTCAAAAAACACGACCATTGACCTTAATGGGTACTTCTCCCGTGTTGCGGGCGTGTTTTATGTATACTCTGGTCTGCTGCTGTATGTGTATGAGCCAGTAAATAGCCTTGTGCTCGTAACTGCGAGGGTTGTTTCTGTGAATGACGGCTAAGGTGTCTTTAGGCATGAAATTGTTCTTGAACACCGTAGAGCACAATGAGGCGATCGTGTTTGCGACCTGCAGCGGGTCGTAGTTGAAACTGTCTATGTACATCCTTCTAAAGACCTGGAAACATACTCTAAGCACGCGCACATCATTCACGCAATAGCGCTCACACTCATCCGCTATATTGTAAGGATTATCTTCATTAAAACTGTTGTAGTAGCGGTCAAAATCTTCACGTTCACCTGTATTCATACATTCATAGTTAAAGTAATGTTTTGGGGGAGGTGGTCCTACGTAATTTAAAGTGTCGCTAGTGAGGAATGTGTAAGGGAAATATCCTTTTGAAACTTCAGCGGCTACGCCCATCACCTTGGGTAGCTTGGCTAATTTACAAGGTGTGAATAATAAAGTGTCTTTAAACTGAACATTACCTCTTATAGCCTTATATATCTGTATAAGTATATACTCTTGCCCGTTATGGGCAAGAATATATACAATAATTTTTTTAACTTGTCCGCTAACTTGACAATATAGGACACAAAGAGTTTCACAGGGCTGCTGTATGCGATCGTTTTAAAACCGTTTGTCCGTTTACCGCATTTGTGACACTCATCACACTCGACTTCCATGCACTCATCACAGATAGTCTGGCTTACAAGTAGATGTGGGATAACTTCTTTGGTTTTAGGGTTTGTGTAAGTTTCTATACCGTAGTACACGGTTATACAGGGTTTATTTTTAGGCTTAGCATCTTTCATATAACATACATGCTTTACTCCGTCCGCCTTATATTTTTCATGACATGTAGAACAGTGAATTTCATCACATTTATGCGTGAATTTCCCCCAATTATCCATCATATGAAACATACCACATTCACAGATTCTCATTTTCCTGCAAGTGCCACTTGACTTATGGAGCTCAAAGTATTTATTATTGAAAAATGTACGTCTACACACATTACATTCCCTCTTCTCAGTTTCAACCATACGACTTTCACATTTGGAGCTTTTACACTGCTACCATGTGGTATTCCTTACAATGTTTCACTATATCATCCGCAAACTCGAGACACCCCTTACACAAATCATGATGCCTTCCATATTTTCGACTTTTATCATAACTAGCGTATTGAGTTCTTATATTACGGATGGGGAGATACGTTGTTCCTGACAATCCTAAAATAAGTAGGGGTCTTGTACGATCTCGCACACAGCTTTTGAAAACATACACAGTCCTACGACGATCATCCATTCTAAATACAACTATAAGAACATTTATTTCCTGCTCTACCCTTCTCAGCTATTCAGGACCCATATTACACTCAAACTCAAGCTTGCAATCTGAAGCCAGTTTACGGGCACGCTGCACAACCGTAGGCAGCCTGATATTATACGCGATTGTATTTAGCACAGTGAACATATGAGGTCAGACTACTGCTATAAAGCCGCAACCACGCTCAGCGTTTATATGCTTTCGGTAAATAACCGGAGGATTGGAGTTAAGAGTATAAGGTGTGGCACTATGACCCGCAACACGGAATAGACGGTCAATATCTACCGTGAAGTTGTCCATGTTGAAGGCTGTACTACTTTGAGAGGTCTGCATTATCCGGCCAAGATATACTCTATATCTACAGCAACCAAGCGTCTGAATGGTAGTACTACCCAAAAATCATCAACATCCCCGTCATCTGACCCGAACCCGAAGGACAGCCTCGTCCTGACTTCACGTTCGTCGCTGTTCTGAAGGGCAAACTCCACAATACGTTCAACTACGTGCCGTAGACCGTGTTCATCACCATTGCTATAGGGGGTTCCAGGGTCAACCCTGACTATATACCAATTTCTAGTCAGGGCTGGGGTGGGGGCAGCGGTGCGCACCAGTTTCAATGTTATAGCTTCCTCTACAGCAGCGTTTCCCAAACTATGGGTAAATTACCCCACTTGGGTAATTTGGTACTCTACAAGTACTTCTAAAGTAGAGGAAGTGCATAAATAAACTACATGGCAACACTGGGACTGGGTTTACGTGGGGTACAGGTAGGGTGGGGTCATTTTGAAGGTATCCATGTAAAAATGGGTTAATGATTCAAAAAGTTTGGGAACACTGCCCTACAGCATGAGAAGCTGCTGCTGCTGATGTGAAGGATGTGCCTGGAATTGAACAGGAATAAGGGGGTACAACTTTATTTGAGGAGGGAGCTAGTGTGGGGGTTGTGTCGTAAGACGTAGAGGGCTGGGGCTCTATTAATGGGGTCTAACAACCGGTGCACTCCTGGTACGTTTTATACCTGACGCGGAAGATTCTTCATAATCGTGCGTCCGCTTTGAACTTCCACGTGGTGGAGCTACAGGTGTCGCTGGTGTGGGCTCGTCAGCGGGGTTGGAGTCTGTAACCAGAACTACACTGTCATCGGGGTCGTCTGTAATATCGATGACGGGTACATGATGCTCTACCTCGTCGTCATTCACGCTTCTCTGGAAGAGGAAAAACAAGACTGTAGAATATAAGGAACATCACTTACATTTTTATTATATTTTGTAAATATTCCACTTAGGGGTGTGACGTGTTAGAGATGGAATCTGTAGAAAAATTCAGGTTCACGAGCCCGTCCACATGTATTATATCTGGCCCTACAGGATGTGGTAAAACTGTGTTTATGCTTAAAATCATTAAAGATAAAGGGGACATGTTCTCAAAATTTGTGCATAAAGTTATATGGTGCTATTCGACGTACCAGTCAGTATTCAACGAGTACCAAGATATTTTGTTCTACAAAGGCGTATATGACATTAATTCGTTAAAAGTAAATGAACATACATACAGTCACTGTAATTGACGATCTCATGTTGGAAATGGATAAAACGTTTGCCGAGATATTTACAGCGTTCTCCCACCATCTTAACATAAGCGTATTCTTCATCAATCAAACTCTATTTTTCAAAAATAGATACATGCACGCTGTGTCGTTAAATACACACTATCTAGTTTTATTCGTGCAACGTAGAGATGTCACAAATTGGGGTATTAGCAATCAAATGTTCCCGAATCAGCGTAAGGAGTTTTTGGAAGTTTATAAAGAAGCTCCAAGTCAACGTTATAGATATTTGGTTTGTGACCTTCTCCCGCGAAACACGTTTAAGGTGCTTCTAAGAAAGAATATATTCCCAAACGAGCCTGAAACGGTGTATATTCCAGAATGACAAATAGGCTAAAGAAATACCGTGAATTAATAAATATCTATCATCGATTGCCCCGGACATTGCACCAGATGTTTGTTAAAAATATCGACTCGGACTTTCTAAAATGCATCTGTGAAATCTGCCTTAATGTTATAAAATGGAATGTACCAATGAAATCCCCCTCAGAAGGCTCGCCTACGTCGTTACAAGAACATAATACGTACGCTCGCTCGTAAAAGTCAAACTGTGAGGGAGAAAAAACGAATTACTGTACAAAGAGCGGGATCATTCCTCCCCACATTATTTTCAGTTTTGGGACCTTTACTGACTAGATTAATGTAATGAAGAAAGTGGTAGTGATTCCGCACGAGGTGTATGCTTCACTGCAAAGTTCAGAGTCCAGACAGGGTTCTAGAACCCTGTAAAAGCAGGCTTAAAAGAATGGAAAGCGAATTGTTAGACTTATTAAAGAGTGAAAAGTCATGATGAGAAAAAGATCTTATACCAAGAGGTTCTGCAGAAATTTCTTCATGAGTACGAAGATTATAAGAATCCGACAGAGATCCCGTGGTTAGGCATAGAGCGGAGCAACGATGAGCATGGCGACATAGGACCTGGGGTAGAGATGACCAACCAAAGAATAACGGTGCGCCCCCACAACATCGAACATGTATTAAAAAGCAGTCTCCCACATACATTGAAGAATAAAGGCTTAAGTCTTTATAATCTATTGAGTGAGGACCACATCCTACAGTGGACCGATACAGGCGAGGTCATTGTTGAAGGAACAAGGGTACAGGGCTCGAATATCGTCGACATTGTCCATGATCTGGTGAGAAAGTGGGACAGGCCTTCACCATCAGGATGGAAGCATATTAAAGCAAGACTACAAATAAATGTCCCCAAAACATTGATAGGAAATCTGAATAGGTTAAAAGACTTGCAGCAAGTCTCACATGTGCCACAACTGAGTACACCATCACCCCCAACGGTAGCATCTCTGAAGAGGAGAAAGAAGGGACCAAACAACAACGGCCAACGCTATCCACGTGCCTCTAAAATACGCAAATGGCTAATATATTAAGAAAACGCTATTATGACATTTCTAACCCAGCCTCCTACGGCGGTGTTGATAGACTATACAGAGGTGTTTACAATAATGGAGTAGGGAAAAAAGATGTTGAGAGGTTTTTGCGGGAGCAGGATGCCTATATACTTCATAAGCCGGTGAGAAAAAGGTTTAAAACAGCTAAGACAACAGCGGCTTCGATTGACTCTATTTGGCAAGCGGATTTAACAGACATGCAAAGATATTCAGTATGTTATGATGGTTATCGCTACATCCTATTCATAATAGATGTATTCTCAGGATATCTGTGGCTAATTTCTCTGAAAAATAAATCGCCTGAAACAGTTGCTAAAGCTAAGAAAACGCTGATGTTGAAAGAAAACAGGATTCCAGATCATTTTTGTACGGATATGGGGAAATAATTTATAAGCCGAGCTTTTCAGAACATGTTGGCAGAGTTTAATATCAGTTACAACACTAGCAATTCTATACATAAGGCATCTTTAGCTGAAAGAGTTCAACGTACCATAAAGGAACGCATGCATCGCTATTTTACACATAAAAACACATACAGATATATAAACATTCTGGAATATACAACCGTTCACACCATCGCGCGATTGGTACAACACCTAACGAGGTTTTAGAAAGAGGTACGCACAAAGAGGGTGAGGTGAGAAGAGATATTCGTAGACCACCGCCACACTACACGTTTCAAAATCAATGATTATGTAAGGCTATTGCGTTCTGGAAATAAATTCGCGAAGGGATTTGAGCAACGCTGAACACGTGAGATTTTTAAAGTTAGAGCTATGAGACCGAAAGGCGAGATAATGCTGTATTACGTTGAAGATTTGAATGGGGAAGAAATCGCAGGAGGCTTTTCCCGCGAGGAGTTGCAGAAAGTGACATTTAATTTAGGAAAAATGTGTTTAAAATTGAACAAATTTTAGGCAGCAGAGGTTCAGGAAAGAGAAAAATGTACTTGGTGAAATGGCTAGGGTACCCAGAAAGCTTCAACACCTATATAAAAACTGATGCAATAATGAATCTTAAATAGTATGCAACATGGCGCCTAACCACTTCTATGTCACACTTCCGTCCTCTTCTTCTCTGTCTGTACATCCTAACAACACCCTGGCCAACTTTGTAACAGAACTCCATGGGCCCACTGAATTGGAACGTAATTCGTATGAGGTGGGGATATGTGAAATTCAGCTATCCACCAGCTTCTTAAGTAGTGATTATAGAGAACTCGTTTTTACGGTTCTTAGAGATCGTGATGAGTGTGAAAAGGCAGGGGTAATTAGGGATGAAACCATGCGTGCCGCCCGGAGTGGAGAGGCACTGTATTACACTACAGTAGTAACACTAGGCCCGGGTCGTTATGGTGCGGCCGAGGATGTTGTGAGAGACTTAAACGGAAGTTTAAAAAGCTCAAATCTTACGGCTGATTTAGTATAGGAAATCGTAAACAAAGAAACCCCTGCACATGCTCTGACCCTAAAATCACAGGATAATAGGAATATTAAAGACAAAGGATTGTTCCAAATTATAACCTAGGGCCGATATGGAGCAGCGTTCTAAAGAGATACCTTTCACGAGGCACAACATGACTTGTTCAGCTTAATGTATCAGATGAAATTGGAGAAATTGGGTGATGGCCATCCATCCCCAAACATGTGCTATATTTACAGCAATATCGCGGAGCATCAATTTGTTGGGGATACCCAGGCGCGTCTGCTTCGCATTGCTCACAACTCCAATCATAGAGGGAGGAGCTTGAGCATTACATATGACAAACCTCACTATGTGAATGTTGGACTAATCTATTAACAAATATCTCAATATATATAAGAACGATTGAGGGAAAAAAATTCCCATTCGGTAATGGGAGCTTAACAGTGAAGCTGCACTTTCGACGTACTGAGTTACAATGACACGAAGGCCTTTCACAGTCTGTCGAGGGGTGTGATATCAGCGTGGGACTGGGCTTGGGTCCATTTTTTCAACTATGCTACGCACATCTGTCCCATTGCTGAAGAGGGACGCCAGATACCTCGGGAGGAAAGCGTTACAATCAGGTTTTAACATGGTAGACGACATAATGGCGGGGGCTAAACTTAAAGCTCTAAAAAAACACTTAAAACGTACACGGAACGAAATCATCAAAAAAGCAAACAAAAATGCTGGTGATGGGAAGATGAGGATTGTCCGGAAGAAGGGGTCACCAACACTGGCGTTAAACGTAAAAATACATCAAAAAAGAAGTGTTCTAAGCGAATGAAACCTATGGTTGATCATTTTTTTAACTGATATAAGCAAGGACATTGCTCTCACGAATCATAGGATGTTTACTACTTGTCGAGAGGGGTGGCACTATTTCTGACTCTTCATGGCACACTTCATCTATCCGTGCAGCTCACAATGTTGTAAATCGGAACTGTCCCTCTTTGATACGCCCCAAACACAAGTTTCTATTGAGCACAGTGACTTTATTACAACTAACCCATTAAACATAATTAGTTCCCCGAGTGCTCCTATAGAATTCGTGATACCCATCTCAGGCCCTTACTTTTTTTATCCAAGCTCCATGCACATGTACGCTAAACTACTACGTATAGCCCATTCAGATTGAAAGGACTGCGATGATAAATATGTATTTCCCGAAACAAACTTTCTACACTCCATATTCAGCCAGTGTGATGTATATTTAAATCAGGTCATCATATCGGCAGAAACGGGTTATCATCATCTACGAGCCTATCTAGAAAATGTCCTCAACTTTTCAAAAGAAGCGAAGGATACCTTTTTAACTGCCGAAGTTTATTATCAAGCTAAAGATGAAGACCGTATAAAGGATAAATTTACAAATTCTAAAAAGAAGATATACGAATGTTTTGGACGTCTGCATACAGACTTCACATTCCAGCAGACATTGCTTATGAATGGCATCGACATGAAAATAAAGC
This sequence comes from Bathynomus jamesi, assembly GCA_023014485.1. NCBI lineage: Eukaryota > Metazoa > Arthropoda > Malacostraca > Isopoda > Cirolanidae > Bathynomus > Bathynomus jamesi. The sequence continues at coordinate 7,396 of JAJOZX010005686.1, read as the reverse complement.
TCACCCGCACGAATCCTGAAATCTGCATAAATCTGGGAGCTGATCAAGAAGAGGGCGCAAAACTCCTTGTGGTTCATGTTATGGAAACATACCTTCGCGTACGGCGAGTGAAACGAAGTTCACAAAAACAAATAGAAATTGAAAAAAAATGACTACATGCCACAGTAAAATACCCAATTAACAGAGTACAGATCAAACTATACACGGTGCCCGCAGAGTTGGCCTCAAAACAGATAGAAAACATCGCCCTGGGGGCTCTATCTAAAAGTTTATTAATTGGATTGCAGGATCACGCTTCAGTGAATGGAAAATATAAAAAGAACGCCTTTAAATTCGAGAATTTCGGCCTTAAAAACACAACTATACGTCAACGGTGTCGCTTTAGGGGAGACATTGTATACGGACTACTCATCAGATGCCGTGTTCCCTCTTTGCGGGAGAGTTTATAGTAATCTTGCACATATCGCCGGTGCTTGCGATGAGCTGGGAATTGGTGTAACGCAGAAAGAATTCATTGATCACTTTAACCTTTACCCGTTTGACATCACTCCTAACTTATCTGCTAGTGTAAATACACACTTAAGTCCACAACAAAGTGGGAACATCTCAGTCAAATTGGAATTCGCCAACCCGAATGTGGTGGTCTTATTGTGAATACCGATATTATTGGTGGCGAAGGGATTCATTGGTTGGCCATCTACTTTAAAAGATAGGGAGAATGTACTTTTTTAACTCACTCGGGACTCGCCCCTGGAGTGACCCTGTTATTGTAAAGTTTCTCGAAGAGCTACACATTCTCGAAATTGTCAGAAATCCCTATCGATTCCAGGGATACTTTAGTAACGTATGTGGTATGTATTGTCTTTCATTTATTTCTCTTGCACATGTCACGTGGAAATGAATTTATAAATTTTTTTAAATTATTCGACTCGTGTCACACTGAGCTGAATGATGAAATGGTGTGCATGCAGAGAAAATCGATGTATTGTGTAAAGTTTTACTCGTGTATATAAAATATATAATTGCAATAATATTGTGTAAAATATAAGATGTCCCCAATAATGTTAGTCTTGTTCTCTGTAGCTTATTTAATGGACGCTAATTCTGTAACTAATTTAAGTTGGATGTAAAATTGTACTAATTTATAAAACATGATTTCTATCATTTAATAAATTGATGAAAATATGCTGTCTTGTTCTTAACCAAAAGAAAAAAGCTTACATTAGTTCCCTATCACCTGGCAATCATTGGACCGGATGTGAGCCAATACTTCGACCTCCGTATTCGGGTCACCGGGTTGACTGCGCGGTAAAACCTCCAAATCACCGTCGGTTATTTGAGTTTCTTCAAAGCTGTCACGAAAAGTAGCTATAACACGTGTCAGCTCCGCATCAGACCTATAAGGAGAAAGGATAATTTTAAATAAACTTCATTAGTTCATACATTTTTCTAATAATAACCATATTGGGTGAAAGGATGACAAAGCACCGTCACAGAGTATAGAGCCCCTGGGCAGATATTAAACAATTAACCTATTCGATTCATCCACATTGAATCTTTTTTAATTAAAATCCATTTGTTGTCATCAAAATATACAGAGAGGAGCATATATATATACTCATAAATGACAACAGAAAGCTTAGCACAGTACCCTGTAGTAAACATGTAAAGGAGGCCTTGTAGTGAGCTTAAACTAACTTTACAAAACTCTTCCCAGGGAAACAAACGCGTAATAAAATTTCACTTTCAAAGGACACCGCGATGTATATTCGGAAGGAGAAAACTACAAGGAGTTACAATAAGATAAAATGCCGATTAGGGTGCCAGGATCAAATAATAAACAGCAAGCAGCTGGCCGAACCGGGTTGTTAACATATACTTCCATATATATATATAATATATATATATAATATATATATATATATGTGTGTGTGTGTGTGTATATATATAGGAAGAGAGGGTTACAAGGAGTTACAATAAGAGAAATTTGCCCGATAGAGTACCCGGATCAAATAATAAACATCAAGCAACTACCCTAACCGGGTTGTTAACATATGCTGAAGATTAGCTGGGTGTATTACGCAACGCTTGCCGACACCGGGTCTCGAACCCTTCGAATAGTTTTATACTGCCATATTGTGTGGAAGGATGACTAGCTGGGTTACTAAACCCCCTCCCAACCGTCAGAGTCTCGAGCTCCTGGGCAGATAATAAATAATTAATCTATTTGATTCATTCACACTGAATCTTTTTTAATTAAAATCCATTTGTTGTTTTTCATTAAAAACACATGTAGAGGAACATATATATATATATATATATATATATATATATATATATATATATGAAGAGAGATTTACAAGGAGTTACAATAAGAGAAAATGCCGAATAGGGTACCCGGATCAAATAATAAACAGCAAGCAGCTGGCCTAACCGAGTTGTTAACATATACTTATATATATGAAGAGAGAGTTACAAGGAGTTACAATAAGATAAAATACTGAATAGGGTACTCGGATCAAATAATAAACATCAAGCAACTAGCCTAACTGGACTCAAAAGGAAGATTAGCTGGGGGTACTACGCAACGCCTGCCGATGCCGGCTCTCGAACCCGTCGAATAGTTTTACACTGCCATATTGTGTGGAAGGGTGACCAGCTGGGTTAATAAGCCCCGCCAACCGTCACAGAGTCTCCAGCCCCTGGGCACATATTAAACAATTAACCTATTCGATTCAACCACATTGAATCTTTTTTCATTAAAATCCATTTGATTTTCATCAAAAACACATGTAGAGGAACATATATATATATATATATATATATAATATAATATATATATATAGGGGAAAGAGATTTACAATGAGTTACGATAAGAGAAAATGTCGAATATGGAACCACGGCAAATAATAATGCACAGGCCTGTGATGGTTTTGTTGTCCAAAAAAATGTTATCATTTATATAGTAATTTTTGCACGCTGATTCCGAAAATAATATTCATTTTTCGCCATCACGTACAGATTTTTCACAAAATGTCATACTTCAGATTACATATGTAAGTAATTTTCATTAAAATTGACTAAATTAACTTAAATTTAAAAACTACTGCCTATAATACTTCCAGATCAGAAGTGACTCATAGCGTCTTCTAGAAAATTCGAGAAACGCACCGCTAATATACAAATGATTGACAAGCCACAAGATAGTCAGTCTGTCCAGTGCGTGCGAGGTTATAATTTTTTATTATTCAAAGGTGCACGGTGACTATATTTCTCTTTTGAAATTTGTTTATTTGTCGCTATGGCAACCAGAGGGTGTGTAAATAGCCCAAACATTTTCTGTTATATTTGTGGAAAATTTACTGTGAAAAACAAAGGCGAGTTATTACAGACTTCGTCAAGAAAGCATACTATGCGTACTTTGGAATGAAACTTGGGGATCAAGACAAATCATGGGTTCCACATAAAGTTTGCAGTGTTTGTGTTGAACAACTTAGACTGTGGAGTAAAGGTAAAAAGGATTCTTTACCCTTTGGAATTCCAATGGTCTGGCGTAAGCCTAGAAATCACAACAGTGATTGCTATTTTTTTCATATAACGTGCAAGGCTACAATACTAAAAATAAAAAGGAAATTTCTTATCCAAACTTTCAGTCTGCTAAAATCTGTTGCTCATGGACCTGATATACCTGTACCTACCAAACCAAATACTCCTCATATAACTTCATCTGATTCGGTGTCTGATGACAATGGAAATGATGATATTGATTGTTTTCAAACCGAAATATCTGGTGAACCCCAATTGTTAACACAAAGTGAACGTAATGATTTGGTAAGAGATTTGTGTCTCCCGAAGGAGTCTTCAGAGATTTTGGGATCCAGACTTCGTGCAAAGAACTTGCTTTCTCCCGGGACGTCATTTTACTGGTACAGAAATCGAGAAAAAGAATTCATCCAATATTTTTCTCAAGAAAATTCACTGGTATATTGCAACAATGTTTCGGAACTAATACTTAAGCTAGGCGCTGCAGTCTATGACACAAATGAGTGGAGACTTCTCACTGATTCCTCCAAAAGAAGTTTAAAAGGCGTCCTCCTTCACAACGGTAACTTGTATGCATCCGTTCCTGTGGCTCATTCGGTTCACTTGAAGAAACGTACGAAAATCTTGAGCTTCTTCTAGCTAAGGTTAAATACAAAGAATACGGTTGAATACTTTGTGGAGACTTAAAAGTGATTTGTATGTTGTTAGGTCAATAACCAGGTTATACGAAGTTTCCATGTTTTTTGTGTGAATGGGATAGCCGAGCAAGAACTCAGCACTGGATAAAAAAAAGAATGGCCACGCAGAGTCAACTTAACACCTGGTTCTAAAAACATTCAACGTGAAAGTTTGGTTGACACGAAGAAAGTCCTTTTACTTCTGCTTCACATAAAACTGGGCTTGATGAAGCAATTTGTTAAGGCCTTGGACGAAGATGGAGATTGCTTTAAGTATCTGTGTGGTAAATTCCCAACTCTTTCAGAAGCAAAATTGAAAGAAGGAATTTTCGTTGGTCCCCAGATTAGAAAACTGACTTTGGATGAACACTTTGAAAGAACAATGAACAATCTTGAAAAAGAAGCGTGGATTGCTTTTAAGGATGTTATCAGCAAATTTTGGGGAACAACAAGGACTCAAATTACCAAAACATTGTGAACAACATGCTAAATAAGCTCAAAGAGTTGGGTTGTAATGTGAGTTTAAAATTACATTTTTTACATTCACACTTGGATTACTTCCCTGAGAATCTCGGAACACTCAGCGAAGAACAAAGAGAACACCAAGACCTCAAAGAAATGGAGAAGAGGTATCAGGGAAGGTGGGATATCAGCACGATGGCTGATTACAGCTGGATGTTGAAACGGGATACTCCAGAATTATTACATAAAAGAAAAGGAACAGCGCGTACATTCGAGACTAAAAGGCATTGATCTCACAAGAAAACTCAGGACAAATAAAGATGAATATGTAATTAACGTTAATAGTCTTTCTTTGTAAAGTTGTAGGCATTTGTAATTAGTATAACAAAGCGAAATAGGTACTTAATGTAAATTGAACTAAATAATATTTATTTATGGTGTTGTTTTTTCCCTTCCAGTTTGCAGAAAATCCTTACGTGATAGAAAAAAATGGACACCTTATTCGAAATCTTCGTAGTTGAATTATATAAAATCAGTTATTAGTAAGAAAACAACTCTTACAAAGTTCTCATTCGCAGGCCTGTGTAATCAGTATGCAACTAGCCTAACCGGGTCAAAAGGAGGATTAGCTGGGTGTACTACGCATCGTCTGTCAACCCGGTCGAATATCTTTTCACTTCAAAATTAGTTTATTATGGCTTTTTATAAAATTAGCTAACAGTTACAAGTGTTAAGCACTGAATGATACGATGTGTGTGGTATATATATATAATATATTATATAGAGAGAGAGAGAGAGAGAGAGAGAGAGAGAGAGAGAGAGAGAGAGAGAGAGAGAGAGCCCGAGAATGATAACCAGTTTAAATCACATTTTACAAACTAATTTTAAAATATCACCTAGTTATTTCTATTTACATCTCAATGGCCTCCCCATCAGCTGTTTCTTTCTCGCCGTCAGAAATTTGTGCAAAGGGTTGCGTTGAAAGTAGGTCGTTCCGGTCGGCAGCTCCGAAAAGCACAAGCGCGGCCCCGGCAGAGGGATCGTTGACTTCAAACACCTGTGGGGACCAGTAAAGCTGATGTGTCTGACGGGAAGTGTCCATGATGAGAGAATGTGTAGTTACTCGTTGATAAAAATCAGTTGTGGGATCCAGCTGAAAATGTTCCCTTTTATATACGTGACCCCGATTGACGCCACCCTCAGAACCCCCCATTCTCTGTCACAGAATTTGGGTGTGGTTGTAACGTGAGAGCGAAGTTTTCCACCAAACAGAGACCATGGATTCGTCCTCATACACCGCCCATTGGGTTGTGATTGGACGAGCCGCGAATTCTAGGGGGAGGGGGGATCTTTACCAAATATGCCTTATTCATTCCACAGATTTTGTCAGAAATGGAGCAAGGTCGTAAGAGAGAGAGAGAGAGAGAGAGAGAGAGAGAGAGAGAGAGAGAGAGAGAGAAGTTTGTTTGAAAAATAAAAATTTGTTTTTCTGAGGTATCGAACCATCTGATTTTAAAGTTGTAAGCTTTAGTAACATTAAATGGAAATCTTTAACAAGTGGAAGGCAAGTACCAGGTGGACTGCTTGACCGCAAGAATTGGATGGAACTTAATTATTAGCGAGTCGATATTATCTGGCCCTTTCCACCAACATGTCGCCGAAAAACTTCGTCGTAAAACAAATGTTTCAAATAGGTTATCCCGTGTTTTAAATTTTATTTTTTTAATGGATAAATCTTTAATAAGTATATATATATTAACATCACTTTATTAGTTCACGCATGACGAAAATAATAGTTTTTCATTCCGTGATTTTCAGAACGTATACCGAAGTGTATTTAAGGCAAAAATAACAGATATCAGGTGTTTGCGCAGAGAAATTAATTTAGCAAAGGGTCGGGTTATTTTCTCTCCGAAAGGTAATAGCGGCGACGGAATCGAAATTTACCTGTTACCTACCATACAGGTGAGTTTTGTTTCATTAATTCCAGGTGCAGAGACGTCCGTCTGTCGCCAACGCAATCTAAAAACACCGAAAGGTGTTAGCTGCCTAAAAATGAAAATTATTTTAAAAGAATTTAAAACAAAATTTGGGGGAGCGAGAGAGAAGTTATTCGAGAGAGATAGAAAGAAGGCTGATTGGGGATTAAAATTTACGCTTCTCTGTGCACACTCTCTGAGATTTCGCGTAGTGTGTGGTGTGTGTGTGTGTGTGTGTGTGTACAATAATAATAACAATGGTGGCTTTTAGTACGTGTATAAACAACATTGGTTGGTACATTCGTTGATGACGGAGGGAATTGTTTCCGAGTTCAACTTCGATATTGAAGACCTATGAACGTGGTGTGTGTGTGTGTATATATATATATATATATATACATATAGTTGGTGTGTGTGTGTGTGTGTGTACAATAATAATAGCACTGGCGGTTTTTAGTACATGTATAAACATTGGTTGGTACATTCGTTGATGACGGAGGGAATTGTTTCCGAGTTTAACTTCGATATTGAAGATCTATGAACGTGTGTGTGTGTGTGTGTGTGTGCATATATATATATATATATATATATATATAATATATATATATATATATATATATATATATATCGTAAAGAACGACGCTTGTATAGGAGATATTCCGCGCAAGACGAGAGAGAGAGAACGAAGCAAATGAAAAAATGAGGTAACACCCGGGAATCGAACCCGGGATCTTC